>VZSE01000421.1:441738-601906 GCA_013398275.1 Promerops cafer
CGCAGCCGCAGCTGCCGGGACCGCGCCCGGGCCGCCTGCATCGCCGGGCAGGGGCACTTCTGTCCCGGTGTGGGCAGCAGCCGGCCCGCGGCGGCCTCGGGGGGCCCGCCCGGCTCCCCGGTAGTCCGTGCCGGGACCTGCGGACTCCCCCGGGCTGCCAGGCGTGTCTCGGGACCCCTCAGATCCAGACCGGCTGGGCTGGATTCTGGAAAGGCACAACGTGAAAATAAGATATTTTAGCTACAGGGCAAAACGAGACCTTGGACTTTGTTAAACTTGCCCGTATCGCACCACCAGTGCAGACACCTGAGGAGAGCTTTCTGAAGTTTAGGTTCGGTGTGTACTACAGCACTCTCAAAACATCAACAAAACGAGAAAAGGAAGAGTTTCAAATCTGATCTCACACAACTGAAACCAGGAAAACTAAGTCTTCACAAAGATTCAACCGTGATTTCATTGCGCTTAAATCTTGACCAAAAAAACCACTTTTGCTTATGATGTTTCCATCAAGCCAGTGAATGGCAGTAAAGTCTGTTAGTGCTCTGTCCTGTCCAAACCTGTGGTACTTTACAGCATTCCGTTTAGAGCCATTTAACGAGAAAAACAAAGCCTTCAAAGACCAAATTCAATCTAGTATCTTAGATACACAATACGTGGGAAACTAATGCAGCACAGATGCTAAAAGCTATATAGACATTACATTTTCTATTAACTATTGCAATTACCTAATAACAGAAGAGGGGTTGAAATAGCCTTGAGAAAAGACTTTGCCTGCTATGTAGACCCTACAGAAGACAGGAGCACGAAATGGAGTTGTACAAGCTGCTTCTGCGGGTCAGCAAAATCTGGAAAGCTAACTGTGAAGTCATCACGGTACTATTAAATGCAGCAGGAAATAATTTCTCTAGTGATATAGTTGGCATACAAACTCCATCCCAGCTGAAACATATTTTTATGGGGAAAAAAAATACCAAAACTTTAAAGTAATTATATAGCATGTAAAGATTTGGAAACTGTGTCTAAACCTAATGAACTCTGATTGAATTGTCAAGTCTGTGCATAGCGTTATCATTTCAGCTGGTGAATACAACAGCTTTTAAAGACCAACAATATCTGATCAGATCTTGTGCAAAGAGAACAATGAAAAGCCTGTATCTTAAGAAAGCTTGTTCAGTGTTGTTTAACTTTAGGGAGGGGAGCTGGAGCAGAGTAAATTTCCCAGATGGAAACAAAGAAACCGGTTGTTAATTTAATTAATTAGTTAATGTTATATTACAAAGAGAGAGGAATGCATAAAGGGTACACGAAAGAGGCAAGTTTCCTGGACAAGTGTGAACTGTTTTAACTGAGAGTTAGTGAAGTCAGAAGATCCAGACTGCACAAGTCCTGTAAAGAAAAGCCTATTCTGGATCAGAATAGCTGTGAGATGGGGACACTCCAAGAAAACGATGTGAGCCTAAAATAATAAATGATCCTTACTAAAAGTTCTCTTTCAATATTGGTTCATTTTAACCTCCTGCTTTTAACTACTAGTCCTCAAATCAAGAGGCATGGAATGGATTGTTTTCAAGCAATGCCTGTGTTCTGGATTTGGGGGGGATGTCACTGCTGGTCAGGACACCACAGCAGAAGATCTCACAGTGAGAAGCTTCTTAGCTGGAAATGCCTCATGATGCAGTGCGACTTCATATCATGCAGAATCAGCTGCATGAGCTCAGAATCATGGAAAGGCTGCAGGCTAACCCATTAATCCACAGAAACCTAAATAATTTGTGGTTTCAATATGAGGACCCAAATTCTAAGGAGTGCCCTGCAAGGCTTTATCACTGTATCACAGAAGAATGTATGACCTCTAGAGTTCCTCTAGTCCAACTCCCTTACTCAACCCTGAGGAACATCACTCATAACCAGATGCCAGTTTAATTTCAGACTGGTCACCTCCACTTTTTAAATAGAGTGGTTCAGACTGCCATGCACCTCATCTACTTACCCAGTCCCTACTGGACTAAAAAAACGCTGTGGATGTCACATCAAAAGACCCTTGCTAAAATCAGTATGTGCTGCTCTTATCACTTCAGTCATAGAGCCAACTCTCTCATGACCAAAGACAATTGTGTTGGTGGAACTGTGATGGTTTTCTGAATTGACTCATCCTTTGTCATCCCAGAAATGGCTTCCAGAAACATTTCCTTCATGATCTCCTCTGAGAGAGATACTTGGTAAGGATGACTGCTCTGCAGTTTCCTGAACCTTGCTTTGATGGTGGATGTGACATTTGCTTTTTTCCAGTAACTGGAAATCCCATCTGATTGCCACAGCCTTTAGAAGGTGATAAGAAGCAGCACAATGAAGTTACCTTCCTCAGCACCTTTACAAGCAGCTCTTATTCACCCCTAAGGACTTGCAATCATGTAATTTGCTAAATTTGCAAGTGTGTCCTTCTCCAAACCTTGCCAAACTAGGCACAGAGCTCTGTGAACCCTAAGGGCTGACCTCGCTAGTAAAGAACAAGGGAAAGAGGGCTTTGAGCATCTCAGCCTTTTCACAGTTCTTCATCACTAGTGACCTGCCCCATTCCTCAGCAAAGCTGTGTGGTTTTGGGGTATGCTTGCTATTTAGAATGTTTTTTCTACCTCTGGATGTAGACAGTTGTAATAGAAAGGCTGGCATTTGTTGTGAATGGAGAATGAATGGTAATGTCTGGGCATGGGGTCATTGGATGAAGCACACAGCAGCAAAGGAGTTCTCTGCTTGGACTATGCTATTGGCATCCAAATTATCCAACCTAGCATATCTGTGTGCAGTTTTACAAGACACCCTGTTCTGGAGAAAAAGAGCAATGAAGAAATCCTGATGACTCACAGAGGTGAGACAGGATGGAGACACCGATCACTATCAGCTGCTAAAGGCTACAAAGAGGCAGATCCAAAATCTCTGCACTGTTGACAGCCAGGAGGAACCAAGACATGAGGAGAGCCTCAGAGCTGGTGTCACTTCTCTCCTGTGTAATTGCCATGGATGCTGGACCCAGCACCGTCTGGACAGGGGCGTCACCGTGGCAGATGGGCAGCCTGGTCACCACTGCCTTGGTGCCCCGGGGCTGTACGGGCTTCACGGGAGCACATGTTCCCGGTGCTCGGGAGCATAGGGACACCCCGAGAGTGTGAACAAAAGTTAAAGTTGCTTTGTTTGGAGGTCTGCTCTAAGTACAACCACCTACCCGGAAGAATGTCTGGCACTGGCACATGCTACATTGTTGATAGAATGTTGCAACAGCATTTCCCTCAAGTGCCTACGTTTATCTTTTTGCAGGGAGCAAACTGGTCTCAAAGCTTTAAGAGTTCAGCCGTTTATGTTACTTTCTGCCACAAATCCTGATGCGTATTAATGGACTCCTAGAGTCTTGGTCGAATTTTCTGAGTGTTCTTTGCTGTATGGGTAACCTGAGAGGCTTTTATTTGAGTCCTGTTCTGCATCCTTCCATTGATCTTCAGAGCAGAAAGCTTTTTTCCCCTTTTATTAGTGTGTATTAACTGCTCTGAGTTGCCTGTCCTCTTAGCAATTTTATCATTCACCTAGCCTTAATCACCACATTGATTTATCTGAACAGAAAAAGGGAGAGGAAATAATCTTCAGAGTTGTTTCATGCCAAGAGTTCTTTCCAATATATACATTCAGCCAGCCCTACAATAACCCTGAAGCAGGTTTGAACAATAGAATAAAGGAAAAACAATATTGTTTTCTGCTCTTTGGTGCCATTTGCAGTCTCTCCAAACTACAAGCTGTGAATGCTCTGCGTAGATGAGAAGACTGATGAGGAAAAATGAGCCAGACTAATAATAACAGATGAGAAAGAAACCTGGTGGGGGAAACAGAAACAAAGCATGAACTTAGGAAAAATGCTAAAAGGTCACCTTACAGGAAAGAAGACTCAGAAATTAATACAATAGCTTTTTTTTAAATTAAAAAACAGTGCAAGTACAAACTGGCAATAAGTTCAAATTCAGATAAATGATGACCACCAGATTATTGGTAAGTTGTCCAAGAAACATTTGATTCTATTAGTGCTGTGAAAAGAAACATTAATTTTTGAACAGGCTTGAGATTAAAATTCAAGTATCTTCTCTTGATTAGAGAAGTTATTCATATCTGCACCCAAATTATAAAACTTTCTAGTTCTCAGATTTCATGTGCTGATAAAATATTAAATGAAGGTGGAATTTTCTAAGATTTATATTTGCCAGGATGAGAGGATCAGTTTAGGAACCCCTTCTCAGTTGTTTCTGGATTACTGAAGTTTATGTTTTGGGAGGGAAAGTTGTTAGTTCAAGAGGAAACTGTATGAAGTATTTTAAGTGGTCCTGTATTTCCAGCTGTTAATGGACTAAGAAACTATGGGTCATAGATGTTACCTCAGTCCAACAAGAAAATTGAACACAAGAATGGAAGTCAGTGTAACTTCCATATCTGATGGGAGTGTTAGCCCTTAGGATCTTCTTATCAGTGGCCATGAGTCTAGATATCCCTCAAACGAGCAAATTACCTGGTAATAAGCTAAAATGCTGCAAAAATGACAACATCTCATTCAATAAGAAAGAAGCAGTCATTAAGGGCAAAACAAGAGCTGCAGATCTGCAAAGAATTTTTAAGTTTCCTAATTTGAGAAATTTTTTTCAATCAGCATTGTCACACGCATTGGAGAAGATTTTTTCTTTAACACTTATGGAATAAAGACAAATACAAAAGAAGTCTTGGAACACACAATGTTCAGCAAGTGTTCATTGCAGCTGAGTCTTGTATTTGCATAGAAACTTTGCTTATCCTTTTTTCAAACTGTTGAGTTCTTTATGGGAACAGAGATGCCATTCCAGTTAGAAGATGTTGGCTAGGCAGACTGTGGTTGGATTCTGTTTATTTCAAAAATAAACAAAGACTCAATCTGTTTACACAAGATCTGGAGGCACATCCGGAGATACGGAGTCTGAAGGAAAACAATGGCAGAATGAGTGAATAAAATATTTCACACAGCACTTGGATTTCTGGAATCTGTAGTAGGAGCCAAACAGCTTCCCAGGACACAATCTTACTGGTGGTGCAAGTGCAGGGAGGGATCTTGCTATCTTGAATATTTTGGCTTGTCAGATTACAACAAAATGATGGGTTGTTATATATTTCGACAGCTGAAGACCATTTGGAGCAACACAAAAACGGTTGTGGAAATGAATTACATTACAGATTTAGCTGATCAGAAATATGTTAAAAACTACCAAGGGACAATCCTGGAGATCATGATATGACAAAGTTCATCATCTGATCTACTCAGAACATACATCGCTACAACCGGTTTTGCCAAAATTGATTGCCAGACTGTAAAAGTCCAAGCATCTTATTAAATTTTAACAAGACTTTGATTGTGGTCATCTTGCATTCACAGTAAAATCGTAATGGGTTCATTTGTAGTTCAAACTGTCTTTAAATGCTCAGTGTAACCATTCCTGTTCACCAGGAACAGCAATATTAACACAACAAATCCATACATTAAAAACAAATTGCTGGCTTTTTTACTTTTCAAGCAATGTGAGATTTTAAACAATTTCAACACAGAAGTGAGAGCTATAGACATGACTCACCAAAAAAGGCTATCTTAGAGGGAACGGAGAACAGAGCATTTTACCACCAAATGAAAAAAAAAAAAAAATCCCAGTATGTACATAATATTTCTTTCACTTTCCCTGAATCTCAGCAAATCTCTAACCTGCCATTACCTAAGCAGAGACAGTCAGGGCTTTGTGTCTTCTTATTCCCTCCCTTCCTGCTAGACAGGAAACAAGGAAAAGCACAAGCAGGAGGTAATGAGGGTCACTACTGCACATGACTACTTTTTATCTTATAACAAGCATATTGACCAACTGTGTGAAATAATAAATAGAATAAAAATCACAATTTAAAAAAAAAAATCTTTGGACAGAGTCATTTAGCACATTCTCGTGAGTGCAGCAAGTATTGAAGAGTGCCTGGGACATGTTTTGGTATGTTTTTGCTCAGAGAAAATAGTTCCTACTCACGTGTAACAGGAACTGCCAGGATGGAGTCTGCTTATTCAGGCTGGTAGAGGCATTCTGGGGATCCGTTTTAATTTTCTCAGTGTCTATAAAGTAACTGTTACATTAAAAATAATGTGAGTAGTAACTTTAAGAATATTTTTTTTTGTCTAAATAAAGGCTTTGTTCATAATATATAGAGCTTTTCTTTTACCTGAATGAGCATGGTCAGAAAAATGCTGTCAAATTAATTATTTACAATGGAAGTAATTTGTCCCTTTAAGACAATATTTGGCATAAGAACAAAGACTATATATGATCTCCTGAAGAAGCAAGAAGAAAGTGGCAAAAGCTTTTACTTCAAGTGTGGTTTTGATACTTTTAGAAGCTGTTGATTGAAAAGTGGAATGAGCAATCACTCAATCAGAAGTCAGAACTTCAGTGAGTAGGAGGTTATATTCTCATGATCTGTGACTAACAGAGAGTAATAAAAAGCCTAGTGAACATGTGTATCATGTAAATACAATTCTATTGTCAGATGGTTTGTGGTAAATTGAAATGGCTGCTCTGAGGTCACAGCAAGCAGATTGTTTCCTGGAATTTCTGCAGGCAAGTAGCACATCCTGTAAACAGGAGCTCTCCAGATCTGTGGCATTGCACTGCCAGGTATTGTGAGTGACACAGACTCTAATAAATAAGATCATTCTGCAGAGGCAGAGAAAGCTGGTTTCAAATTACCCAGAAAGTTGAAGGACATATGGAAATCACTGCTGAGAAAATCAAATAACAGATATTTTTTCTTTGCCTCAATTTTTGTATGTTTTGAGTTGGATAATAGGGAGAAAGCATCAGAGACTGCATCCTCAGTTACAAGGTCATTGGATACAGACCATTTTCCTACTGTCAGAACACAACCTTGGGCATTTGGTGTTATGACTTGGTACAAACAGCTGTATTTCTCACAAAAAATAATTTTAAAAAAGAGTAAAATTTTATCCATTGCTTACATTTTCAAAAAGAGTACACATAGTTAATTTTTGTTCCTGCTTGCTTTGCAGGTTGTGGTACTTGCAAGATTGTGTGCAATGTGCTAAGCTTTCTTGAGCACTGGAGTTGAACAAGCTTTCATGATCTTCCTTGGATCTGGACTTTATCTGCCCATTATGAAATTGTGACAGTTTTGGTTAGGGTGGAACAAAAAGGTTCATTATTCAGTGAAGTTTTTCAGCTTTCTGATATGACTTGTATAGGACAGGTCATATTTTTTTATCTTTTACTTAATGAGTTTGACCAGTTCTTTCTAAACTGTTCATAGTAGTTAATAGGAAATGCAGGGAAGGGCTCAACAAAAAGTCTAAATCAGAAACAGTCAACTCTTAACCCCTTTAGAATCAATACAGAGTAATGGGAACTTCAGGTTGTTCATTTCTTACTAAAATAAGCTTCTAAGATCTGAAGCTTTTCAAACATGGAGAGGGGAGACAAATCAACTTTCAGGAAAAAGAACATATCTTCTGTCTCTTATCCATTAGGAAATGACCAACGAACAGTGCCCCTGATGCCTTTCTTTATTTCATGTTCTTGGGACACAGGACTCAAAATACCTTTTAGGCCTTACTGATATAACTAGAAAACAACCATAAAAGAAACTGCTCACTGCATGAAGGAGTTGGAATGCACATCCCATAGCAATGGGTAAACTTTTCCTGATGTTTCAGCATCTGCTTTCATGTTTATGCTGCAGTAATTTCAGAGAATATCTTCAGAACTAAAATGACTAAAGAGAGACTCAGAAGAGTATTTGGTTCCTAAGATGTGCTCCCAGTGGGATTATCTGTGCTAACACCAGCAGTGTTCCTCTTCCCCTGGAATTAATGTCTGTGATCACTCAATACTGAAAGTTTCTGTATCACTCCAGAGCAAGTCTCTTCTACACAATCTTGGTATCTCTGTAATCTGTAAAAAGAGACAAGCTCAAGAAACACCTACATGATCCAAAAAATTAGATTCATAGAATCACAGAACGGGTTGGGTTGGAAGGGACTTTAAAGGTCACGTTGTATGTTGCTGATGGCTTCTGAACTATAAAGGCTTGAGGCAGATGTGACACCTATAGAGAGTTACTGGAGAGAGACTGCAGTAAACCACAAACTATGGCACTGAGTGTTGTTCCTTAAGGTGGGGTGGTTGCCTTGTCCTGAGAGTTTTAAGCTGAAAAGAATGAGTAGTGTACTTCTTAAATGCTATGTTAGATCTAACTGATCTCACAGCCTGAAAACTCACAGTGAAATAAGTGGGTTAGTGAAAATTTAAAATATATTACATTATGGTGGAAATAAAAAGCTTAAACGCCTAGCATTAATCCTCACTGAAATCTTAATAAAGCACTGAGACTTGAAAGAACATTTCTGTTCCATAATAGCCCTGCCTTTGAATGGCCTGGTTCCACCAAAAGCAGAGTGCACAGTACTGACCTGTCTGCATTGGAACAATTTCCTGAGCAGTATCAGTAACCATCTCTGTTTAAAAGTCTGGACTCAAGTCAGGAGAGAGTAATTTATCCCGCACTTGTCATTTAAAAATCTCACCATGGTGTTTTCTAAGAAGGAACAAAACATCAATCTAGAGAAAACTGAAAAGATGGCTTACATTTGCATCAAGGACATACTCATTTCATTGGGTTGTGCCCAGTTTTCTGAAAGATCTACAGTATATTCTACAAAAAGAGGACTAAAAAAGCCAGTTCAACTCAGAATATTTTTTATTAAACTGTTTGGAACCTGTGAACAAAAAATCTCTATCTATGAAGGGATATTTCTTCTATAACATTTTACATTGCATGCATTTGTGCTGCTAAAAAAGGTGATATTTTCCTTTATAAAATAAAACAGACTGAACTGAGATTTTAGAATAATGTTCAGAACTGCCTAGCAAGAATAATAGTAACCTTGAGTTGAAAACACAGAATAACTGAGAATTACAGATCAAGCTTTTAAACTAGGAAAATACAAATACATATAATAGTATACAAATACAAAATTCATTATTCAATGAAAAAAAAAAACAACTCATCTGAATGGGCCAAGATGGACCTTACATGTCAGAGAGACTCATGCTCTTTATATTCAAAAAACGCTCCAGTTTACTTAAAAGAAAAGAAAATAAAAATTACAAACCTCAGGGGCAGAATTTCATCTTTTTGCAGAGACCAGGAAAAATCTGACAAACTAGAAAAAAGTGACCAGCTGCTAACATTATGAATTATTATTGTAGATACCGTGTAAGATGATAATTGGCTTTTTCTTTGCCCAGATTGCTAGGTTAACTTAAGCCTAACTCTAACCCTAACATTCTGTCTTTTCTCTGGAAACAGTATTTTAACTTTGTCCTAGTCTCATGTTCTAGAATGCTGTGTAAAGATCTAGTGTATACAAAACAAAGAAGTTTATTTGTACAATCTACCATCTTGGCCCTTCCTTCATCCAAAGTCTAGTAGTAGGGATGAGATTTCTGGCAATGTTTTCCATTACTTCCTTGCAAGTTGGTGCCTAACACTCCTGTGTGTGTGATTTCTTTCAAAGCCAAGGTGGCCAAGGTCTTAGGTGTTTTCCAACTTTGAGTAAACACATAGGTTATCATCCAGCCTGAGGAAATCTGCACTTACTACGGTGTCTGGAACTTCCCTGCTTCTCTCACTACTCCCTCTAACTGAAATCCTGGCAGGCACTGCAGCACCCCCTTTGGCCACAGAGCTCTCCAGTGTCTGCATTTAGAACGGTCACCTAGGATGTTCAAGAAAACACCCTGGGCATCACTTCCTGCTGCTTCTGAAGGACTGCACTGACAGGAAGGTCTTTGACATTTTTGGATTTCTAAGACTGCAAACCTCTATTTAGGTCTTTATTAACCTAGATTGTTGCAAAGCCAAACATCTACCACTTCCACCTTTTAATTTTGTGTTTTCAAGACTGAATATTGATTAGCTGCCTAAATAAATAAACTTGCCGTAAACCAACTCTGCACTACAATACTAACCCCTTACCTCTATTACCACCTAATGCAGGAATGGACTGATACCGAATTTAAAGTTTTTCCAGGATTTCTTTGTAACAGAATAGAAACATATTTCTCAGGGGAACAGAACTACCCTAAACAGAAAGGTTCCTATTTTCTTTAAGCTGTAAGCTGTAATTCCCATAGAGGGAAACCCAGATTAGACAAAACTGTGTAAGGATATTTGTTGAAGATTGCAAAAGGAGAAAAGAGAAGAAGATAAATCTCTGGAACAGAAAAATCTAGTGGTACAAATCTGAATTTCAAAATTTATACAAACATATCAAAAAGCCATTTTATCTTTTGTATGATTAACAAAACTTACTCAAGCTTTTAAAATTTAAAAAAAAATTGTTGAATAAGGATGCAATATAAAGTCAGTAGAAGAAAGTGTACTTTGTTAAAAATAAAAGTCACAAATGATCGCTTTTTGTGTTGCAGAAGTCAGAGTCTACAGCCTTTTTCCACACACCCTTTTTCCACATCTTTTCCCTTTCTTTCAAGGATTGCTTTCCCCACAGTGGAAGTGCATTGTGTGAGGCAGAGGTGGCAGATGGGCTCTCCTGCCTCTGTGTTAATGGAAATGAGGGGCATTAATACTCCTAACACCCTTTTCCCATGTCTATCAGTTAGCTGAAATGCCTTCAGAAACTGGGTACAGTTAGAATATATTACAAACTAAAACGAAACATCTTATTATGTCTTAAGGTCAGAAATGATGGAGAGAACTTCACCAGTAATATGAGTGCTGCTAGCAACTGGAGCTTCTTTCACAAGCTGTAACTATGCCAGTTTTCCACAGTTAGAACTTGATGTTAGCATTAACGAACCACGATTGGGCTTCAAAGAAATGCTTGTTTTTGTAACCCAGATGCACTTGGGAAAAAAGGGAGAAAAGGGAAAATGTTGTGACACTAGACTTACTATAAAAAAAATTTAGATAAGAAATAGTACTGAACACATAGAAAATTAAATATTATTGTTTTTTATAACATATTTTCTGCTGATCTACTATTAATAATCAGACTTATTAGGGTATAACTATATCGCTCCTAAATAGAGCTTTTCAGAAAAAAAAAATCATAGAATGTAACACTCAGAGAACATGATTCTTGAATAAAATGAACAATCAGATACCTACTAAAACATATTATGTGAATAAAACATAATATTTTGCCGTTGACTATCAGATTTCAACTTGTCTCTTAGCAACATGATACAGACTTTTTTGTTTAAAGCAAAGCACAAAAATTGGTCACATGTTTTGTCTTGCACAAATTGTATCTTTAACTCTTTTGTTAAATATTCCATTTATTTTGGTCGTAATTCCAAAAGAAATAATTTGTTCAAACTGTTCAGCCAAACACAATGTCATTTGGCAAAGCACTGTGGTCCTCCATAAAGCCAATTCTCTAGAGATAATTGTTTGCACATATCACTAATCCAACATCTACAACATGCTGATTTTGAAATGTGGGCACACGGAGGCCCCTCTGCAACTTTCTCCAAAGAACAAGTTCACTTCCTATAACCAGCAATGTCTGACAAGACACAAGCCCAGAGAGCTGGGCTTAAACAAAGACTAAAAAAAATTCCCAAAAAAGCAGTATTTCTCCCTTTGTATTAATTTTAAGGCTGATCCCTGGTTAGTATTTAGCACAGTCAGATGGCTACCACTGTTTATGTGTTGCGGTCTTACAAAGCATGGTGATGAACCCAAGACAAACATCTCGTCCTAACCACAGACTCATTCTGTCCCCATTAAAACTGCTGACTTGTGCTGCAGTGTCCTCCACAGAAAAGACAAGTATCCCGAGATGCTTCTCCAAAGCATAATTGGCCAGTAATGCCATAATTTGCCCAATTAAAAAACTACTAAGCTAAGACATTTTCACGCTGTTTTAAAGCAGAACACAACTGTCACACTGCTGGATCAAAATTATCTTCCCTGCATTAACAATTTTGTTAAGGTACTGAAAAAGCCGAGCATAAAGTGTACAGGAAAAAAAAATCTTTCAGTGATTTCAAATAGCAGCACACAATCTCAGGGTCCTAGAGATTTCGGATTATTCCATGGTTATTTGCTGCAATAAGTGGTTCAGATCACAGATGTGCAGCCCCTCTCTACACACGCTAAAAGTCTGAAGCCTCCAGAAGGGTACTTTCTGCCTTCTGTACTGATTCCCAAAGCTGTGAATAAACCCTGAATCCCAGGTGCTGGAGTTGCCCTTCAGCACTTCTGAAAGTACCCACAAGAACGATACCCAGTATCATTCCTATGGCTACTGGAGGGGGAATGACTCACAGGGGTTGTTTCTCCTGCCGGTGCTGCCCAGTCCAACAGGAAGGCTGGCTAATGCCCCTCTGCCTGCCATTCCCAGGGGCCCTCACCTCGGCCCTGGCCCTGGCCCTGCTGCACTCCCTGCACGGCAGTTGGGCTTCCTGAGGCTGGAGGAAACCTGCTGGAGCTGGCTGGGCTACACAAATGAGCTTCAGCTAATTGCCCTTTCTGTGTGGGCTGTGGGGATGGAAACCACTGGTCCAGCACATGCAAGCCGCCAGGCATGGACAGAAATGGCATGGAGGGAGAGAGGGAAAAGGAAGCGCTCAGCAGCTCCCACCGCCCCAGCTGCATCCGTCCCCTCCCTCCCCCATTTCCTCACATAAAAATACTGGACAGAATATTTTACTGATTTGTTAAAATATGTTGGAAGGCTCTTCCCCTTCCTCACTGAAGATACAGCCCTTCAGTTTTAAAATGTATTTCAGTATCTTTTATAAAATGCTTATTTTATTGTTAATCAACAGCTCACTGTATTGCTTTCCCCAAACTGATCTTTATACAGCAATTCTGTTTCAATGAATCCCTTTGGTCTTGTTGGAAGCATTTTACAAAATTCATTAGAAGATACTAAAATAGGTGCAAGCTTCAGCATATTTTTTTTTGCTGTTTTCTGGCAACAAGTAGAAATGTGTCTTGAACTGGAGACTCCTTGAAGCCTTTTCCCTTTACTGGGATATCTAACTGTTTTACAGTCTTTACACTCTCATCATTTCTCATAATAAAATTTGTTACTATGACAAAAAAAAAATCCACTAAAAATTATAAACTGTTCTAGTTATTCAGTTGTTCCATGACCCAGCCATCAAGATTTGAGATTCAACATATTTTTGGAAGTACTGAAGGAAGATAACTTGGGTACATTTTTAGACAAGCCTATTTACTTTTGCATTTTTACAACAGTCTATTTCACATTACAAGAAACCCTTGATAGACCACAGCCAGAATCCTAAGGTAAGCAGCAAAAAATTTTATCATTATCTACAAATATGAAGACAACTGTCTCTTGTACTGAAATGTCTGTTTATATTGATTTCAGATAGGGAGGAACAGACCAAAACAATTTGACTAAATCGAGCCATTGGATATTAAGCTGAGCCTGTTTAAACCAATGTAATTATCAAGTTAGATATGATTCTACAATCACATCTGGCCATTACTTAAAACAGAAAAAATGAAAGAAGTTTTAGGAATTTGGAAGTCAAATGACAGACTACAGATGTCAAGAAGTTTGAACTGATCTTTAAAGTTAAATAATTAAAACTTAAATAATTGATACTACCTATGTATACAAGAGAAGTATCTAGCTGCAAGATAGAATCCAGACATTTTAATATTAAAAAAGTTAAATTAGTATTATTTAAGCAAAGGAGATTAAAAATTCAAGTATCAGCCAGAATCTGAAACAGTATTTTGCTGGAACTAAATGAGTAACTGAGGGGAACACAAAAACAACACAATTTCAGTAAAAACAACATTTTAAAATTGATTTTTAAAAATATATACAAATATAACAGTATAGTTGAAGCTTAAGGTGAGGACCTAGTTCATTTTTAATCTCATCTTAATCTCATTTTAAAGCACTTATGCTCAGTATTCCTGTATACACGAAGGTGTGTGGGGACCCTCATGAGCTCCAGAGCACAAGGTTCCCTGTCCAGTCATCAGGAGAGACACTGGGGCAGGTCAGGAACAGTTTAAGTGCCCCAGTGGGGAAGATGGAGGGGATGCAAGGGAGATGGGAGATAAAAACAGACCATATTCTGTCAGTCACAGAACTGCTTGTTCAAACAAGAATCCAACACTCTCTATCTCTGCCTACTTACAGCATTTCCAAATGTATTGAAAATTAAAAAGAAGAGAAGATACTGCTCAAAAATCCTAATCTAGAAAAGCTTAAGGTACTGTTCAGATTCTGCACCATGTACTAGCACAAAGCAAAGGGAATTAGAGGGTCAGCAGGCCTGTAGAGAATGTCCCTTGCTATTTAGTAAATACTTTTAATTCTTTAAAACGCCATGGTAACCTTGTAATGACCTTATTGAGCCCCAATCCTTGTGACTGCTTTGTAACATTATAATTTCTAAACTGCCACCCAATTTACAGATTTTAAAAACTGCAAAATGCTGCAATTTTAGAGGTAGGTGTATATTATGTGTTCTGAAGACGCAATAAGATCTTGTGGTTTATACACAAATTGAGTATCCAGAAATGCAAGCAGAAATTGAAGAGGAGAGACTGCTCACCTCCTTTAGGAATTTACTCTGTAATCTTTATCAAATCACTTAATCCTTCTATGCCTTCATTTCCCATATAGAAAACAGGGTAATACTTGCTGTAAAGGATAAAAGCTGTCACATGTCTTTTTAAAAACTAAGTGTCACAGAAAAACCTCTAGTTAAAATCTTGCAAATATTAAGGAAAACATCAATTTTCTCTGTTATCCAGAGCAAAATTTCTCTAAATATTCTCACACATTATATCTGCTAAACAGTTTTGTTCTTTATCTAGGAAATGTACAGGTTCCTCATATATACTTGGTGATACCACCAAGTCCACAACTTTACCCCTTTTTAAATTAGCCTTATAAATTTAGTAAGTTTCTACTAAATTATCCTGACAGAGACAAGATTCACAGGCATACAGCTCATACCCCTACATGAGACTACAGCTCAGATCACTTGTCAAATTTTGAGCAAAGTACGAAGGATTCATGTTTCACTGATTTACATTCAGTATGGCAAATAATGACAACTACGTGTACATAAGCACATACCTGTTTATAAACCAGGCAAAGACAAAAGTCCTATTGCAAATGCAGTGACTGTATAACCCATTATCATTTCTTGACTTAAGAGCCTTTTTCATATGTTATGATACACTCAATCAAATCAGATTATTGATTCCAACTTTGGTATTAAACAAATCAAACAAACTTCATGAGGAAGACCTCACAAAAAGGCATGACAGCTAACAGATGATGCCAGCCTGATTGTAGTGACAATCCATCACACATCAATGTGAGCAGGGCTCTTGCACTGAAGCCTGAGCTGTGGAATCACAGAGGCTGGAAAACTGTCAAAGGCGTAGCACTGCTCTCCCAGAGAGGGTGTGGGGCACAGCAAAATGACTCTTGGCATTGTTCTCAGGGCAATATTTTGTCTCATGCAAAGACCAGCTCCAACAAGTTCTGAAGGAAGCTATGCTCAGGCCTTCTCTGCCCGGGAACATATTTTATGCCTTTGATGGGACTCTGGGGAGGAGTTCAGCAGACGCCTGAGATAGCTCTATACCTAACCAAAGATGAATGGGGAATGCGTGACTACATCTCTGTGTATGAAAAGAATAAACAGGAGCAGGTAACATGAGAAAGAACACGGAGAAAATTTCTGTGAAAAGAATAAATAACATAGGGATAGCAAAACTGATGTATGATCCCATCTTTTCCTTAGAAAACAAGAAAAAATCTTGCAAGTAAAAGTATCTTTATTTTCTCACTTGACAGTATTGGAGATGATATCCTCTAAGCTGTGAGCCTGAAAAAGTAATTTCATATTAAAAGAATACGAGCTTTTACAACTCTGACAATAACATCACCAACTCAGATCACAAATTACATTTACTTTATTTAATTTAATATTACATGCATTTTAGACAGTGATTCATATTATTTACTTGCACAAGTAGTCATTCTCAATGTACAAGTAATAACCATTGCTTTTACAGTGAAATCCATTAGCATGCACTTTCACACAATCGTGTGCAAAGTTATTTTTTCCATTTAGAAAATATTAAGGTAATTATTTCTAAATTGATTTTATACATGGAGTTTAATTTTGGTTTTATGCAGACATTGCATAGTTGATGCTTAGCTTCTCCAGAAAGACTGGAATGTGGTACCAGTACTGTTGAAACAGATCAAGTGACAGTAGCAAACAAGAAGATTTGAAGAAGAGGCATAACTTTCAGGGTTGAAAGGTCAGCAAGTACAGCCTAGGATGAAAATCAAAAAGGCTTGTTAAACTTGACATTTGAATCGAATTTCCTTAAAGCAAGTTAAGAAGTCAGGAAAAGATTCAAATACTGACTACAATACTGCCAATAATTAGATGCAGACATGGCTAGAAACAAGTTATACTGGTTTATGTTAATACTGTATGGCATAATTTTTCATTCTAACATTTCAAAGAAAAAACACGTTTACCCAATGTATAGTACCCAAGTAACTTTATTTTAGCCTTTAGCCTTACTTCAAATATACACGGCATCATGGGTGAATAAGGAGTCTAACATTTCAACTTGCTTCTAAAAATAATTGGGAATTAAGAATCCTTATCCTGTGCCTTGGCCAGTACTTGAGAAGTCCAATGTAATGCCTCAAATAATCAATGTCTTCTCATGAAAGTATGTTTTAAAAAAAGCCAAAGAAAGTGATCACAAGCTCTCAAAATCTGGAAAAAATCCATCACTGTATTTTTGAAAAAAAGAAGAAAAAACTTAACAGGTGACGAGATATAAACAATAATAATCTTCATGCCAATAACTTAATTTTCTTCATTTCCTATGGCAGTACACACAGTGAAATTTCAGATTCACATTGACAAAGTAATCTTGTAAAATTTTTGTAATTTGTAGAACAGAAGCAACTAAAATGTACTGAGGAAAAGGGTACAAACCTCTGCAATATTACAAAAACAATATATGCCACTAAAACAGATAATATATTAAAAAAAAAACTTAACTGTACAAAATAATTTTCTAACACTGCATTTTTACTGAAAATATGCTTTATTTCCTTTTACTCCAGAAAAGCAGCATTATGTACTGCATGTTCACAATTTTCTTATTTTTTATCTAAGGTAAGAATTTAGACAGAAAGATTTGCACTATGCACCATGTGCCATGTGAAGCTTAAGTTACTCTTATTGGCAAAGCATCAGAAACTATTTCAATCTCCTCTAAGTGAAACTTATCCTTACTTCAGCTGCAGCCAGTGATGTCACCTCCATCAGGTTGACTGCTCGGAAAGCAAACACAGCAGCTGCCAGGACTGAAAGAAAATGTCCAATATTTAAGTTTCTGACCTGATAAGTAGTGGTTAGAAATAATCTTGATATAAAATATCCATTTTCACTTAGTTTAATTATTTTGATTCTGAAGAATAATATACAACAGGTGGCTGTGTTTGAGTTTCTTTGACCACTCTTTCAAACAGACAGGAAAAACACAACATTCTTTCAGGAAAGTCTGAGTGAAAATGCCTGAGTTTAAGATGAATAGCTTTTAACTAAAAGGCACAAGCTATCTTACATGTACAAATGGAACCAAAACCTTTTCTCTTGTACTCACCTACTTTGTATTTAAAAACTGACTCAACTGAAGACATGTTTTCTTTAAAACCTCCATCTTAAACCTTCCTAAACATGAAGACATTTAGCTACAAAACTTTTGAAGTGTCTTAAAAGATGCCACTTCAAAGGAAGAAATCCAGAAAAATGAGGGGGACTCTCAATTGCTTTAAGTACTGTAAAGGTAGTTGCCATAAATAAAATGAATTTTGTATTTTGTGAAAGGAGATAAATTCATCTACCACTACCACTGAAGCTGGGAGAACATCCTGTGTTCTGTTCAGAGAGCACTTAGCATTTTTTGAGTATTGCCATTAAAAAAAATTACCTGACATATTTTTTATTAAAGATGCAGTACTCATGCAATTCCATTGTTCTAGATGATATACACTTTGACATGTATGTAACCTGCTGTCTGCATTCAAAGAGCAACTATTTTCTTCTCATCACAAAATACATTGAAGCTAACAAGTATTTGCCTTACATTCACACAGAATTCACACATATTGTAAAAATAATTTTATTACCAGCAAGAATTTCTAGAGAATTGTATCCCAGGATTCTGTCCCACAGAAGCAAGAGCTGGTCTGTAGCTAAATAACCAGAAAATGCTCGTACCATCCATTTAAATGAAATTCGTAGCCTGCAAACAAGTGACAAACAATGGTTATTTCTGCCTCCTACAATGATCAGATT
Source organism: Promerops cafer (assembly GCA_013398275.1). NCBI lineage: Eukaryota > Metazoa > Chordata > Aves > Passeriformes > Nectariniidae > Promerops > Promerops cafer. The sequence goes on from VZSE01000421.1 coordinate 460,218, forward strand.
GTCTATAAATTGAAAATACTTCATTATCCTTCTGCATTTCTCTTCCAGGAAGAATAAGCATTTTCTCTTGCTGCAGTAATAATAAATATTTTAATTTGCAACAGCCATCATAAAATTATTTAGCGTCTCATTTGATAAAGTATCATTCTCATTATCATTCTGATCAAACAATCACAGTGATCCTCAGCTATTATCACCCTCAATGTTTCATCCTTTCTGCTTTTATGCTATTAAGATGGATACCAATTAAGACAAAAAGGTTTTCAGGTTCTATTGTGCCTGGCACCATGAGTTCACTATTGAATGACTCTTGTCCTCTTGCCTTTTCCAGTACCTTCTGCTGCAACTAACACATCTCTGTGTCTTCTGTCCCCTAGGAAATGCATCACTTAGTTCCATCAGATACAACATGAATTACTGAAACTTAGCTGAATAATGCAGCATAGAGCATTTCTCCCAGAGCAATTCTCTCTTTCACAGAGCATACAGAAGAAATGCACAAAGCACAGATACGCAGGTTAGACAAAGCACTCCATCTGACTCTCAAGGAAAAATGGCACACTGATGGTTATACTTTTGTGGAATTTCCCATAGATTTTAAACTAAAATACTACAGACCAGCACTTTCAGAACAATGAATGTGCAATATTTGTAACAAGTCAGAAGGAAGTACTTACGGCTGAGCCCCAATTTCTCGGAGGTGATAGAAGAGCTGGGGCAGATGGGTTTGTAGAAGCGTCTCAAAAAGCAAACACAATGATACAATGCCCTAAAGGAACAGATCATATTGTGAATACTACCACTCATCCTGTCAAATCTGAGAAAACAGTATCAGCATCTAAGTGTGCATGAATTTTTAATTCAAGCAATAAAACACTCTTAATGATATAATATTCAACTCAGGTGAGAAAGGCACAAGCAGTTCTAATACCTTCGGTCACTAAAGCCTTGCTCCTGCAATTCCATATATGAATTAGCAACATAATATGTTCTGATAGTCCCTTTCAAGTCTGAGTTACTTATGGTGTTTGTATGTCAGGGTTGAAGTACTTAATGGGTTATTATAATGTAACCAACTTGAAACATTTCCACTTTGATGAAACAGACCTCAGTTGCACTAAAAAATAAAGGATGCGAGAAAAACTATCTCTCTGAGAAGTAAAACCAAACAGCAATAGGGATAACTACAAAAATAGTTAAACATAAACACATTTTAAAAATTGTTTCAAAATTACCATGGAAATGAATAGACTCTTGTTTGACCCCTTTCTCTGCTGTTAAAGATACATAGCCTTGAAATGATATACTAAGGAAAGGATTTTCTTTTAACCAGGAATTAAAAGCAATATAACTCTTCAGCACTTTCTGAAGGAAAAAAATATTTACTCTGTTTTATTCTTCACAAATAGAAAACAAGCCAATTTTTACAACTCTTGTACATTCAAGACAGCTGATCCTGGACACAAACAGACAAATTATTTAAACCCATCTAGTAGTACTAGAAAGCATATGCTGTCAAACCAAGATACTTCAGTTAAAGAAACAAGACACTAACTTGGTATCACTGAAACAATATCTCTATACATATATTTTAGTCCCTTTACCCCAGACAGTATTTCGGAGTCCATTTACGTATCTTTAATGAAAGTGAATTTGTGTGACTCTTTGAACTGAGAAATCTATTAGATTAAAAAACTTGACTCTTATAAAAGACCCCATACCCTCATAAAATGAGAACTGACTATTTTAATAAGGTACACGATAGCAAAGACTAACACTGACACAGAAAATAACAATATCCAGGCTGGAGTTACCTAATAATTTTCCCAAGCTTGCCTGAAATATTTCATTATATTTAAAAGGATACATTTCAATCACATGGAAAACCATACTACTATATAATTGTTCTGTAGCAAACAGAATACCAAGTGAGTGGATTTAATTCCTAATGAACTTACAGAGGGATGAGAAGAGATGGAATGGAGTCTGAAGAAAAAACGCACATACATCTCACGGAATATCTGATACAATTTGGAAGGTTCATGGTACAGAAAACAAAGTGGAGCAACTGAAAGGATAAAAGAATTATAGTTGACTCAACACTGTAAACTGCTAAAAGAGTTCAATGATTAAGCGCATGAAGTATGAGGAAAAGCCAAATAATTTATAGTACCACAATTTACAAAAACAGTACTAAACCAATTATTTAGAAAGAAGTATTCAATCACATTCTATCATTTAATGTAAAAAGTCAAAAAAGGGAGTATGATACATTCTAGATATTAATCCTACATATTTCAAGAAGCTAAACTGATTAGAACCTGCTTAATACAGTGCTGGCTTCTGAACCCTAAGAAATATGCTGTAAGGAGAGCAACCCCAGGGTGTAGGGCAATGGGAACAGTGCAAGTTTTTGATTTAACTGTCTGTAACTTTCTGTATGCCATGGGGCCAGTGACCAACTCCAAATTGATGCCCTATTTGTAAGACTGCTTGAAGACAGATATTGTGAAAATGAAAACATTAAAAGAACAGCTTTTGGTTGCCACAATAACATCACTATCACAAACTCATAGAGATATGTTTATTTCTTACAAGACCTGTAAGCCATGGACATTTGGTACTTTACTGTTTAGAAGTCTTCTAGTACAACTGATTAAAAATAATAATTGATTACATTTGTAAAACAGCAGCTGTGTAACTCTGCTTGTTTTGTAGAAGTCTAGCATATAGATAAATCTGTTATATTTTTGTGCTGCTCAAACATAACCATCATTCCTCGAGACTGACAGTCGATCCACTCAATGCATTCTCACAGACAGCTGTCATACCTTTTTGTGAACAGTCTTTTGATCTGTCCAGTCATCTTGCTGACTGCTTCATTTTACAGGGGCAATCATTTTAGCTGACAGCTTACATTTTAACACACTCATAGTTTCTATCTCTACATTCACCTTCCTCTCCATTTTATTTACACTAAGCTAGGGATATGGATATATTTATCCGCATATGTATGTACACATACACACATAGATATATGTACATTTTTTATATATATACAGATATATACATATGTGAATTTATTTTTATATATAAGTATCAGAGAAGGTGGCTTAATAACAGAAATGGTGTCTGTGTATGAGAGGTGGGCTGCTAAGGTAGGGTGAGATGTTCACAGAAACATGTATTTCCACAGGGGTAAGAAAAGCAAAGGGTGTTACCCGTGCTCATGTTTTTAATGCTTGAAGATGGAGGTGGAAAACTCGTCAGTGTGCACATGTACATAAAGGCCAGGAGGGTAACAGAACAGCCTCTGACAGCTGGCACCCTGACAGTGTATGCATGCAAACAGGAAAAAGGGTATAGGATTTTCATAAGGACCCAGACACCTCCTCATATAGCAGCATAGCATGGAATACAGAGGATGCTCTGCTTGTTCCCAGCCACTGTTCCCACAGCCTTGAGCTACATGACCATGTTTCTGCTGCCTTGCTTTTCACCCTTCCTACTTCTCAGAGTCAGCATGTTCTGAGCCTGTGCAAAGAGCGAGGACAGGAGGCAGGGAGGAAAACTCATACCTGAGTTTGGGAGACACTGTTCTCAAGGGCAGAGTCAAATCCAAACATTTTGAAAAGCAGTTCACACAGAACATCTCTAAGTGAGTCCCTAAGGAAGAGTTTGTAGCTCAAGGGCTCAATACTCCAAAGACTCTGGATTCCCTCCTCAGGTTCAAATTTGCATTTCATATTTCAATTCCATGATTTTAATGATCGTGTGTGATCATTGAACTTTATTATTAGCAAAACTTAGCATTTGAAGTATAATCTTACAATCTGCTTGCCCTGTGATGCTACAAACACCTTTGATAAATCAAAAGAAAAAACTGAAAAGACAAAACATTTAATCTCACATCTGCAATACGTCTGTAACCCCAGGAGATTTTTCTGCTTTTTTTCCTAAAAATCTTGTTGACATTTGTGCTTTCTTCTGTGTAGTAAATTAGAAACCATTATATCATGTAATGCTATTTTAACACCTCTTGTAGGTAAATGTAGAGAGCAACAGATTTTCACATTATTAACATTTTTAAGAGTTTTTTTCATGGGTAACTTCATCTATCCAGAAGTGAAACACAAGGAAAGAGCACTTTGTTGGTAAACTTTACCCCTCTATTCATCTACATTAAGATGCATTGCTTAGCTCAGCTATTAGCTCTCAAAGAAGGAATTCCCACATGGCAGCAAGCTGTAATATAAGTAAATAAAACGGCCTGAAATTTTAAAAATTATATTCAACAATCTTCATACACAAAAAACCATAAAAGCACATACCAAAGTTTAAAAGTTGCAGAAAAGTATATACAGCTTTAAACTACAATATGAGGAAAAGCAATCCTGTGGTTTTAGCTTATGAGAGTCACACTCACCATACATAGAAAAGCCATGAAAAGGAATTACACCTGCAAAACAAAAATATTTCTTTTTTTGTTCTTTAATAATCCTCTTTATGCATGCAAAAAATATTATTCCCCCTCACATTATCAAATTGTATTCTGCTTATGACAGGAATAAAGTATTTCCTTGTTATTGCACCTGCATAGATCTCCATCTTGTACATATGTGAGTACAGAATCACCTATGTCAGTACAATCAATTTCATCCTTAAACGTAAGCTACAGTTCCTAGAAAGTCAAGTAAAGCTCAGTTTCCATGAAGTTCTTACACAGAAGCTTTGCTGATATCAGAACCTAATTTCAGATAAATGACAACCCATAAATGTCATGGACTGACAAGAACGGAGTATGAAAAAAAGGAGGCCAAGACCTCTAGTAATTCATGTAGTACTCAGATAGAACATTCACAGTACTTGGCAGTTGTAGCATGACAGCTTGCTCTTCCTTCCCAGCTGATCTAACTCCCATTCACTAGATTTTATATAAGACTAGTAAGAGGGGGCTGCTTTGGCAGAAGATCATAAGAACAATGCTTTATGGCTACAAAGCTGCAAGAATTGCAGAGGCAAACACAGAAAAAAGTGAAACAAAAGTACATACTGCAACTGACTCCACTGAAATACAGAAGGCATAAAAGACAAGGCCAGAGACAGATTTGAGATTGGTGACATAAGGCCTTGAAAGCAAGAGGAAAGCGCTTGAACTTGAAATACAAATGCAGGAAAAGGATTCAATAAGGGATTGAAATGGTCAAGGTAAGAGCTGAAAAAACCAACTGTAGTAACTGAAGTTATAACAACGGCAGTGATATTAAAATTACATAGATTTGTTGTGTCAACACACATTTTCAAAGGAGAAGACTTTAGGGTGTGGTTTGTTAAGTACTGAAAAGCTGGGAGGTCAGCCAGTTTCAGCATTTATCATTCAAATCCTCTAAGTGCTGATACAAGACTGAATGCAAGCTGCTGTACCACAAGTTGTTTTCCTTCTCCTTCCCACACACATAGACAAACTCCACTTGTGATCACTAACACCAGGCTGAATGTGGGTTTGGAGTAGCTTCCATCCAGCTTACTCCTTTAAATTAATGAATTTCACAGAGTAACAGCAAGACAGCTTGTAATAGAAAAAGAAAATATCATGCATTTCAGAAAAAAAATCTTTCCAAACTACCACTAGAGGAGGCAATAGCATAATTCATACCATTTGGAGGATAGAAAACAGCATATTCTTCCATTCCAAGTTTTCCTGTGAACCATCAAACCACAAAGAAAACATCATTAAGCTGTAAAAAGGCATAAAGATTTAAGTAATTTAAATTTAAAAGTGGATTTTAAGTTACAATTACAAAAACCATAACTAATTACATTATTGACTATCTGACATCTGAAACATGGCAAGCAATGCAATTATATTAGTTCTAAAATGAGAACATTCAACTACAAATTTAATTAATTACATGAAAATTTATAGAATATTCTGTGTACTCTATTTACTCTTCACAATAAAATTTAGCACATGGAACTTTTGTCAGGTTCAATGGAATCTGGACCTTGATATTTTCCTATAGCATGAACTAAGATAAAATAAAAATTAACCTGCAAAATTCCTGCCTACTACGCCATGAAAACAAAATCCAGTATTTTCCAATTATACAAATGAGTTGTTTCATTAAACTAAAAATTATTTTCCAATTATACAAATGAGTTGTTCCATTAAACTAAAAATTCTTTTCTCCTTTTCCTTTCAATGGTTTGTTTCTTGTGCAGCCAGGAATTATAATCCGGGAGGATGAGTATTTTTAGCGTAAAGCACATCTCTTGGAAAATTGGCTAAAAATAGGACATACAAGCCTTTCGGATTTGCACTGCACAGATTTAGGTATCAGCAACATCACTCCCCAGATTTGTCTAGGAATATGCAGGATGTTCTCCATAGCTGTGTTTCTGGGCTGCCATGGCTCTGTGTCTGAAGTGAGACCTGGGATCCCAATGCTGTTTTACTCTCAGGTGTGCCCTTTGCTTATTTCAAGGAGTAGGTAAAGGAAACTCCATAATTCAGTGGAAGGCAGTAAAAAAAAGCAATAAGAAAGGAATTAAAAAATTAGAAAACAAACATTACTTATAGCAACATAAGAAGCAGCAAGATGAAAACTCTCAGCAGAGGTCCTGTGCAAGAAAAGTATTTAGGGATCATATTTGGCTAAATACACAGGCACCAGGAGCAAGGAAATAAACCGGAATGTAGAAGATGAAGGTACATGGGAGAAAAAAGTGATTAGATTACTGAATGACTCAAGAAGGAAGGCAAAATTAGGAACCTCTGGGACAAATCAAGGCAGGTGAGGTTCTAAGATGCATGGAAACATCCAGAATGGCATGAGAAGCTGGCAGAGAAGGCAAGTGGACTGAATCAAGAAATCTAAAGATTGTTAAGAAAAATAATGAAACCTCAAGTCAATGAACATCCAAAAATAAGCTAATACTGTGGAAGATGCCATGGTTTTTAAAAAATCAGTGCTAAGTATGCTTGGTAAAGCTCTCCCACACTTCTGAACAGAGCCCACAGTTCTTAAGCAACATGTTCTGCCCCTGTCTACAAATATTTGCAAAACTCACTGCTTTGCAACATTCTTTAACAACTTCCAGTTCCTAAATTTATTAGAGTTGCAGAGGACAGTACTGTCTATTTAAATGTCTAGCTCTGATGAAGACAGACATTGTCATGATTTTACCATATTGTCATAGTTGTATTTCATTTCTTCTGGTAAAACACTGCAGAATTAGACACAGAAAACTGGAATAAAAGAACAACATTGCAATCTGTGATCAGCTTCTAAACTGTCATAATAGAATCTGTGCAGAAGTCAGCTGGATACATTTTTATTAACATTCTTTAAAGTGTAGTCTACTAGGTGTAATGAACACAAAGCAGATTTACATACTGTATTAGTGCATCAGGCAACAAAAATCTACATGATCTTTTTAAAAACAACTCTTTTTACCTCGTATGTATGATTTGGGTGGGGTGGCACTACTGTAAGTAAAGTGCTCCAGTACAGATGTATCTCGGGAAAAACACAGTAACACCTGCAAAAAGAAAGTCAGCTGACTAACTGGATCAAAGCAATATCAAACAAATTTAAGGACCTGTCTTAATTACCACCTATTAGATGCTATTTAAGAGAGCAAATAAGGTTGAAAGCTCTTCACCACCTTAGCTTGTTTTCCTGCTCAAATTTCCAGGCTCACTTTGAACTTGCTATAATTTTACATTCACCTTCCTTTGTTATCAGTTTTATATCCACATTCTTCAACCCTCCTCCTTCTGTCTCAGCAGGTGTTTATCTCCTTCTGTCACAACATTAGTGACTGTATGTGTACCTGTCTGCTTTTACATCTTTTAGACTGTTTTTCTACTCAGCTACTATGACCTGGGGATGTCCTAGTAAGAGAATAAGCAAACAAGACATTTACACTCTCATATGCATGCAGCTCTGGAAGACCTTACATTTGCTTTCATTCCCAGGATCTTTACAAAATGTTTACATGCAATTCAGCTCTTTCAAAAAAGAGATTATAATGTTCACCTTGTATCCTAAAGATCAGAAATGCACATCGTATACTCTAAAGTATATTCGGGGTTTATTGTTTACATAAATGAAAAAAAATGTATTCACAGCACCTGATTAAGCAGTAAAAGCATTCATAGAAAAAAATAACAATAAAGAATCTCATCCCATCTGGAGTTGTAAAAAATGTAGTAATTAGTACTGTACTTTAAAATCTTCACATCTTCACGCACTGCAAGGCTGCACTATGACGAATGTACACGAGAGGGCAGACATAAGGCAGACTTCAACTCACTGCTGACTTCTGCACACCTGAATCCCTCTCTGTTGGGGTTTAAGCTCAACTGGAAACTAAGCATCACTCAGACACTTGCTCAAACCCCTCCCTCTCCCTCTCCACCCCGGTGGAATGGGGAGGAGAATCAAAGTAAAATTTGTAGGCTGAGATAAGAACAGTTTTGTAAGTGGATAATGGCAAATGATAATAATAATGATGATAATAAAAGACTAACACCAGACCCTTCCCAAACCCAGATCGGCCACCCGGTTGCAGGTAACTCCCCCCAGTTTATATACCGGGCATGACGTTCTGTGGTGTGGAATACCCCTTTCATCAGTCCTGGCTATGCTCCCTCTCAGTTCCTTTTGTGTACCTCCTCACTGACAGAGCATGAGACAAGGAAAAAGTCCTTAGGATAAACACAACTTAGCAATACCCCAAAATATCAGCGTGTTAGCAACACCATTCTCATTCCCAATCCAAAACACAGTACTGTAACAGCTACTGAGAAGAAATTAACTCTACCCTAGCTGAACCCAGGACACTTTGCTCTTGGAGATTTCAAGAGTTTATTTTAAATGTAGTCCAGGTGTAAAAGGAGGAAATGTTTCACTACATAATTTGTGATAAAAATGGATTTTTCCTTGCCACCAATTGGTGCAAACATCTTCCACATATCAGCATTTGTCAAAAGGAAACAAACAAAATGACACATCTATTATTGCTTTAAATTTTTTTTTATGGAAAGCAGGTCGTATTTTGAGACTTTTTTCTTTTTTGAACCTCAAAACTATTTCTCAAATACAAACATCTTTTAAAAACAAATAATACTTTCTTTATCTCAAACAGTTTAAGCTAAATATTATTTTTGTGCAATACACAATCATGTTCATAGCTGCCAAAATATCACTGACAATAACAATACACAGGCAAATGTAATTCTATGTGTATGTTAACTGAGGTGAACGAAAGAGAAACTAATCTGAACAGGACATAAACTATGTTCTCTCATAAGGGAAAGAATGTAACCTTCATTTGAGGCCCTCTTTTTTAGTAATACAGTGTCCAGTACCAGTATCTGGAAGTCTTTAAATGAAGACTCTGCATCTTTGTAAGCAATAGACTCTAGCTCAAACCTAAGTTATGACTATACCCACAAAACTCTGGGCAAGGTTCTTTGCATGTATTCATTCTGCAGGATGTAAGACTAAAGTATTCAAATTGAACTTCTGAAATAAAGAATTTACAAATTTACTAATCCATGTGTTATTTTTCTCATTAACAAAATAACAGTGCTAAAGAAAGCAATGGCACAAACCCCTTTTCAAGTACAGAAATATTAACGAAATTATTGGATATTTATAATCCAACTGAAAAGAAAACCACTTAATTCAAATCACTGAGGGAAACAAAAAAAAACAAAGTCAAAGCTTTTATCAAAAAGAAATTACTTTATTAAAAGTACCTGTATTTTATTTCAATAGTTATGAAGAAGTAATAAAAACAAGTAAACTTTGGGAAAAAGAAAGCAAAGATATTAAAGGAAATAAATGACGTCATTTCACAGTGATTTTCCTGAAAACAGTTGTATGCTACTAAAGAGGTACCAATAATGCAACAAAATATCCTCATCATTATTTTAAGCTCAAATTTTCTTGTTTTTATGGACATTTCCTCTATTCTACTGATGTCTTTTCCTGGGATTAGAATTAAAAGCCACAGTTAGAGGGGAAAAAGGGATTTTACCTCGGTGTTTATTAAAGATCCTTCCTTCCAGGCAGGAGCACCCTGCAGGCCATGCCCTCCCTGGACCGGTGCACAGAACCGACCAAAGACCCCTGAGATCCCCTCCATATATCCCAGATCTTGCACATTAGCATATCTATCACAGGTTTCCCAATGGGAGGCCCAGGAGAAGCCCCCTCGTAAGGAATGCCCCCCCTGCACGGGTCTATCTTAGTTTACAGGATGTGTTCTGGAAAGGACCTTGGATCTGGGGCTCTCTGAAGCCTTAACTACGATGTTTCCAAGATGTTTAGTCTCTTGGCTTAACAGAACTTTGTGTCTAAGCTAGTTATCAAACTTAGGGAATTACAAGTATGTGTGCTAAAAGCACTTAGGATACCTAAAAGCTGCATAAAAGTATATATGAAAGGGGAATATGAGAAAAATATATGAAAAAGCAAAATCATCACGGCATCACTACAACACACAAAGGACACACTCTGCTCAATGACTTGGAAAACTTAAGAGGCAGTAACTAGTCATGAAAAAAAGCCATAAACCTAGTGCAAACGCAGAAAAAATGTATCTGGTTTAGACTAACATTTTCATTACCTATCTTATTTAGCCAATATTTAATTCCATTTATCATATTAAATCAATAAATAATGTCCCATATCACAGTGACTCATACTACAAAATTTTTCCAGGAGCTCTAGAACAAAATAATTTGGCAGTAAAGCATTTGCAAATTAGGTTGGAAAAGGAAATTATCAAGGAAAATGGATAACTTTTTTCAAAGATATTTGGTGATTCTCCTTCAAACTACTAAAGACAGTTTAGTATTTTTAATGATTTTCATTCTGCAGCGATGCTTTTAGCCAATAGAGATATAAAAAATGAAAAACATTCAACTGCGTTATATATTGAGAATTATGAACAAAATCTATTTCTGATGGTCTTAAACCAAAAGATTATATCATATACTAGTTCATACTTCTTCACAGTTTATAACCCTGTGTCTACTGCAAGTGTCAGTTAATGACTAATTAATGCCATGGTAGTCTACATAATGAATAAAAAAGAAATAGGAATCAGATTTTCACATCCCAAGATGAAGACACAGTTTTACAATAGGGAAGATCATCTTTGACCAAAACTCTTACATGTAAATATTTTAGTGAAACTAATATCAATGTTTGAGTTGACATTACTCAGACAATTTGCAAATTTCACAGAATCACAAGGTTGGAAGAGACCTTCAAGATCATCGAGTCCAACCCACGCCCTAACACCTCAAATAAACCAAGGCACAGAGTGCCACATACAGCCTTTTTTAAACACATCCAGGGATGGTGACTCCACCACCTCCCCAGGCAGACAATTACAGTCCTTGATCACTCTTTCCGTAAAAAATTTTTTCCTAATATCCAACCTAAACTTCCCTTGGCACAGCTTAAGACTGTGTCCTCTCGTTCTGTCAGCTGCTGCCTGGAGAAAGAGACCAACCCCCACCTGACTACAGCCACCTTTCAGGGAGCTGTAGGGAGTGATAAGGTCACCTCTGAGTCTCCTTTCTCCAGGCTAAACACCCCCAGCTCCCTCAGTCGTTCCTCACAGGTCCTGTGCTCCAAGCCCCTCACCAGCCTCGTTGCCTCCTCTGGACGCGCTCAAGCGTCTCAATGTCCTTCCCAAACTGAGGGCCCAGAACTGGACACAACACTCAAGGTGTGGCCTCACCAGTGCCGAGTACAGGGGAAGAATGACCTCCCTGCTCCTGCTGGCCACACTGTTCCTGATACAGGCCAGGATGCCCTCGGCCTTCTTGGCCACCAGGGCACACCGCCGGCTCATGTCCAGTCGGTTATTGACCAGTACCCCCAGGTCCCTTTCTGCCTGGGCACTGTCCAGCCACACCGTCCCCAGGCTATAATGTTGCAGGGGGTTATTGTGGCCAAAATGCAGGACTCGGCACTTGGACTTATTAAACTTCATCTTATTGGACTCTGCCCATCCATCCAACCATTCCAGGTCTCTCTGCAGAGCCCTCCTACCTTCCAACAGATTGACACGCGCTCCCAGCTTAGTGTCATCTGCAGATTTACTAATGAAAGACTCAAGGCCCTCATCCATGTTGTCAATAAAAATATTGAACAGAACTGGCCCCAGCACAGACCCCTGAGGGACATCACTGGTCACTGGCCACCAGCTGGATGCAGCACTGTCCACCACCACTCTCTGGGCCCGGCCATCCAGCCAGTCCTTAACCCAGCAAAGAGTGCTCCTGTCTGAGCCGTGGGCTGCCAGCTTTTCCTGACACATTCTCTAGCTGCTTATAAAATAAGTTGTCCACCTCTTCTTCCTGGTTGGGTGGACGATAACAGACTCCCAGCAGGACATCAGCCTTGCTGGCCTTCCCCTTAATTCTTACCCATAGGCATTCAACTTCATCGTCATTTGTTTCAATACCCAAGGCATCAAAAGCCTCCCTAATGTAAAGGGCCACCCCTCCACCTCTTCCCCATTTCCTGTCTCTTCTGAAGAGCTTGTAGCCATCCAGTGCAGTGCTCCAACTATGTGAGTCGTCGCACCACGTTTCTGTGATGGTGACTACATCATAGTTCTGCTGTTGCACCATGGCTTCCAGCTCTTCTTGTTTGTTACCCATGCTGCATGCATTGGTATACATGCACCTCAGCTGGGCTGCTGATTTTACCCCTAACTCAGGCTTACCACCCTTGGGCCTGTTTCCAGAGAGCCCAGCTGCATCCCCTTCCCCCTTCAAACCTAGTTTAAAGCCCTCTCAATGAATTCTGCCAGTTCATGAGCTAAAATCCTTCTGCCCTTAACAGAGAGATGGAGCCCATCCAGTTCCAGCAGGCCAGGTGCTGTAGAAGTTGCCCCATGATCAAAGAACCTAAAATTCTGCTGATGACACCAGCCTTGAGCCACCTGTTGACAATGTGGGCTCTCCTATCCCTTTCACCGTTTTTCTCTGCCACCAAAGGGACTGAGCAGAACACTACCTGTGCTCCTGCCCCATCAACCACTTGACCCAGTGCCCTAAAGCCCCCTTCAATTGCCCTGACACTTCGTTTTTCAGTCTCATCACTGCCAGCCTGGAGTGTCAGCAGTGGGTAATAATCAGAGGGCTGAATCAGCCCAGGGAATCTCTTGGTAATACCCCGTACCTGGGGACCAGCAGACCTCCCTGTGGGATGGGTCTGGTCAACATATGGGGCCCTCTGTTCCTCTCAGAAGGGAGTCACCCACTACAACTACCTTTCTTTTCTTTTTAATGTTAGAGGTGATGATCTGTCTGACAGATGAAGTGTAATTGGGCTCACTGGGCAGATAATTTTCTTCTATGTCATCTGGCTGACCCTCTCGATCCAGGCCCTCATAGCCATTCTGAAGTGGCACCTGGGTAGGTGATGGAGGTCGAGAGGAAATTTTAATTCTGAAACAAATTCAGACACAGATCTTAAAATTGTGTCTGTTTTTAAATAAAAAGGTCATAATTTCATGAGGTTATAATTTTAACTATTAATGTTTAAAGGCTGAATTATATGCAGACATGCTTGAACAGTATGCTTTAACAGTACTGCATACTTCTATACCTATAATGTAAGGACTAAGCAGCACTAAGGACAGTCCCTTGCCTAGTTAAATTACTAGCAGTTTTATATATTCCCATCAAAGAAGAAATTACTTAGTTTCACATAGCTCTAAACAAAAAAATTAAGCAAGTCTAACATAACAGATATGACTAATGAAACCAAAAGCACTGTGGAAATGTTAAGTTTGCAGCATGACAGTTATGTTGACACTGCAATCAACCACACATTAGGAAATTCATAGCTGTAATCTCCCTCTAATTATGGGCATTTGATAGGCACCAACAAAGATAATTCTTTATAAAGTAGCTGTATTCCTGATTGCTAGAAACAGCTTTGCAATGGGAGCAATCCTACAAGTAACCATACCAGTCACTACCTTATTTAGAATCAATGTCTTTAATTTAAAAATATGTCAATATGCTTATTGCAATAGGTCACTGTAAAGCAAGGGGGTATTTTAAATGGACCTCTGAATATACTTATCAAGTTTTAATTTTTCTGTATACAACAGCTTTTAATTGTTGGGGTTTATTTACTGCAAAGCTGGAAAGGGGAAAAATATGGCTGACTTAATATTTTCCAGCTTAGTGCACTGGAAAGACATTGTGTATGATCCTTCATAGCAGGAGTTTTAGAAGCTTGCCCTGCTTAATCTGTTTAAGAGTCCAAGTTTGCTATTCAGAAGGGAAAGTATATACAGCAAACAGCTGTATCTGTCCCACTGTACTCTGCCTTACAAAGGCAGATCTCTCTCCAAAGATGATACAATCCCACAGGAGTATACCTCCTTGGTTTTCTAACCAAAAAATAGTCACATACCTGATATAAATAATCCTCAAATACAAAATAGTAGTCATCGTTGCTTGCTGTCAGCTTTACATCCTGAAATAGAAAATACAAGAGTTTGAAGCCAAAAGACCTCTCTTCAGACTCCCACGGAGGCTAAACTTAACGTGATGGTAGAAGACACTGTTTCACTTTCATTCAAAGAACTATAGTTAAGCTTAGATTCAACATTTTAAAATTAAAAATGCTATATTAACTTGATGATTAAGTATTCAGAGTTGAAATTTTAAATGGAAGCAATCATACCCTGTTGGTTCTTTCTCACAAACCCAGTTACTCCTTCAAATGAAGATACCTTTCCTTTATGACTTAACGGTTCACCTCAGATGTCTTACATGAGAGACAACACAGACACAAGGAATACGTTCACAATAATAAGTTCACACTAATTATTTTTACAGTCCTCAAAACCAAACAATCTAGTATTTTCTTTGTTAAAAAAACCAACAACAAGATACGAGTGTGATGAGCACATAAATTATTCATTGTTTAGTGAATTACTTACTTTGTAAATCAGGCTGTCCACTAAAAGGTCATGTTCAATCACATTTGACTTAAGCTGTTCATAATACAAGATGTCCTAAAATTAAGAATATTACCATCAGCTGTCTGAGACATGACCTGAATTTATATTTAAAGTAAAAAAAATTAATTTTCAGCAATTGAAAAAAAAAAAGGCATATATTGAACAGAAAAAAAGCATTGCATATTTATGGTCTGTTCTAGCTTAAGCCCTAAGAATTGAGATTTGAGACATTATAAAATTACTTCGCCTTCAGATAAGTAATAAAATGAGAATGAAGGGACTAGTTCAAACCAAAGACCGGTATCTTCCAGCCTTTGGTTCCCTCTACACCTAAAATCTTTTCAATGCTCAAAATCATTATGTTTTATTTGTTTGTTACCCTCTATTTTCATGCACCTCTCCACCAGTAGGTTCTGTCTTATCTTTAAGCATTCGTGAGTTGCTGCAAATATTTGACATTAAAGTAGTATGAACTTGTAAACAGTTTAAATTTGTGCAAAGATGAAATGATAAATACATATAAAAAAACTGGTGAAGAGTACAAAAAACTAGGGCCTGTTTTTAAACTCCAATTATTTCCTGAATGTCTATAGAACATACACACAGGTGAAACAAAAGGGAAGAATCAGAACAAACGTCTCTGCTTTCACTTATTCTATCCCCTCCTTCTTAGAAAGAGCTTGTAAAGGAAAAATAGAATTAAATATCGCCCTGTCATCTATGTAACTCCCAAATCCCTAAATATCTCTCTGCCATTACACCTACAACTGAATAACAATTTCTGATTGATTTGAACTAATTGATAAATTAAGTCAGCCATCCCAAAGACCTTTCCACTTCACAAA
This sequence comes from Promerops cafer, assembly GCA_013398275.1. Classification (NCBI taxonomy): domain Eukaryota; kingdom Metazoa; phylum Chordata; class Aves; order Passeriformes; family Nectariniidae; genus Promerops; species Promerops cafer. The sequence continues at coordinate 476,081 of VZSE01000421.1, forward strand.
ACTATTGTGATTTTGAAGTATCTATATGGACACCAAACAAATATTTGTATATTCCAAGCTTCAAAGATTTACTGCTGATTTCTTCAAAAAATACAAGTCCAGCATAAGGAAATGAAGAACAAGTGGGAAGTAAGATGAAATCTTGAGAGAATGGTAAACAGTACACACTTAGAAACTATTAGAATTAACATATTACTAAACTGCTAAGTTGAAATGAGGACAAAATCTGTATTTTACTAAGTACTGATGTCTCCCACCGGGAAAATACTTAAATTTTCCTTTTGAGAAATAAAAAAGGGGAGGAATAAATATTACACTATTTCTTTAGGAAGGATCAGACATAAATATTTACTACATGCAAAGTATCTGCAGTATGAACACAGCATTCTGTTCTTCAAAGCTACAAAGAACTACTCAAATACTCAAGTCATCATTTTAAAGCATCAATACTGTAGTCTAATTAAGTATAACACTGCCAAATGCATAATGGTTTTTTTCGCTACCTCCAATGACTGTCTATATTAAAACACAAGAAGCTAATACTGAAAAAAAAACCCAACCAAAACCAAAGAAACCACAAACCAAAACCAATGGTCAGGGGGTTGGAACAAGATGATCTTTACAGTCCCTTCAAATCCAAACCATTCTATGATTCTAAGAAGACCAGAAAGACAAGCTGTTCACTTGAAATAGAACTCATGCAAAAAACAGTTTAGGAAACAAATCAGAAATTATTAAAAAAGGACTTGCAAGGCTAACACAATTACAACCATTCTAGGAATAAAGGTTTTAATTCCTTACTTGCCATTCATTCTCCCTCTTAAATTGTGATTGCTGAGATGCAAAATGAAGCCGGGCTTGGGAATCATGCCAGGTTTTCAGCCACAACTTGGCTACAAAAGTATCTTGCCCATGTCTCATAGAAAGACAAGAGGCTTGTGACTGATGCTGTATTGATAGATTTATTCCTTAGATCTGAATCAAACACACGATTTACTTTCAAGACACAAGATTCTCCGGTGATCAGTCTCTGACACAGTGAGGAATATTTTAAGAGCCTCAGCAAGCCTTTAAAAAAGATTCAAGTCTTTTACTATTTACTGGCTGCATTTCTTTCTCCAGATGAGAAGTTCCACTACTGGCAAGTTTCAGGAGTGTCCAAAAATGTGTTACATTTCTTATGTTATTTAAAATTTTTTCAGTTATAAAACAAAAATCTTACCATGTTCATCTGATTCAACATTCCTTCTTTCTCTGCCAAATCTTCATGTAACATTGATTTGTAAACTTTTTTGCTTTTAAAAATACGTTGCATTTTTATATAGACTGCAGCTTTTCTGAAAATTATATACTTTTATACCACACCTCCAAATAGACTCATCTTTCCAAATTGAAATTAAGTACACTTCAGGATTGCAGGACCAGCCTTCTTGACCTTACAGAGCCACATCCCAAAATTTCACCCAAAGCATTCATATCATATCCACTTGAGAGCATAAGGGAGCTCTGAAACGAGATCATGGGCAAGAGAGAACAGTATCTTTCAGCAGAACCCAGCAAAGCTACTTTAAGCAGAATTTGGATATTCACCTTCTCTGAAATAAAGGTTTGGATTACTCAGCAGCCTCTGTGCCAGCACAGGCCACCTGTGTCCTGTCATGAAATCCCTGGCACTTGAGCTACACTCTCATTGATGAACTGTTGGCAGGTCATGACCCATTTTGAGTTACCCTTGCCATGTAATTGCACTATTGCATTTGCCTCTTGCATTTGCCTCTCAAATCTAAGAAGGACAAAACAAAAACCTGATCAGATTACATAAAGAGAAAACAGACAAAAGAGTTAAAGGAAGACCCTTCTGGTAAATCCTTGAAGAGGGTCCAAAGTTTATTCTCATTTTACCAGAGATCTGTGAAATCTACTTGTAAAGTACATCCTTCTCCAGCCAAAGATGATGACAGTCTGTTACTGTAACTGAGTTTTCTGCTGTTTGAATGGTACAGTTAGGACCTTTGGCTACTGATCCTAACCTAAAAAACCTTCCAATAAGGCAGATATACATAATGTCCCATTATGAACCTCACCTATTTATTAAGTTTTTAAACCTTGGAAACTATATTCAGTAATACCTATAGCAAAGTAAAGCATTATTGATTTTTGCATGCTGGAATTTTCAGAATTAAGATTTTCCACCTATTAACTCAAAAACATTAGAGGGGAAGAAAAAGCCTATCAGATAATGAACAAATTTCTTTCCTAATCACTGTTTCTGTAGCATGCAAAGAATAAAAAATTGTGTAACAGTATGAACAGAAGGGAAAAAAAAATTAAACAGATTCTCAGTAAGTGTGTGCCATCCATTTCGTGCAATGAGACAGACATCCCACAGGAAATAACTGTGATTCTGTGATTCCAGATCATATGATTAAAATATATATACAGCAAATTGGACTGTTTACACAGACAATATTAACTGTGACACTGTTCACCTTCAAATGTTTGTCTTTGCAACCTTAAAAAGGCTCTTTTAACACAATTCCTCTAAAATGTACCATTACAAATGAAAACTGAGAAACAATTCATTGTCAGGCAATGTGTTTATACTTTTCTAAATAATCCTGCATACTGAGCTCAGAGTTTATCATTTCTATTATTACAATGCTAGATTGTTAGTATCATTCCCTGCTTGGCTGTGTATTAGCTTTATACAGAGGCTGAACTTTACTGAATAAAATTGTCCAAACAACAATATTGGATGCTAGCACACACAATGCTGCCCATACCAAACCATCATGAAGTTTCACATTAAAGAAAGGAAATCCACAGTTCATGATTTAGAGATTCATACAGCTGTAAATGTAACAGAGCCTAAACTGCAAATCAGAAATATTACAGCAAGGAATGTGTGCAAACAGACAACTCAACTCCAGCAGAGAAACTATTCACATGAGGTAAAGAAGTGTTAGATAAATCCATAAAGTCTATATGAAATTCAGCAGATCATAAAACAGCTACATGTATATGGAAACTGCTTTGCTATACTTCACAAAAAATAAAGCCATGTATTCAGTCTGTGCAAGAACATCTCAGGGTGTTAGCATTTTGGCAGTAGTCACAGGTTACTTCTGTGTAAGAAACATTAGTAAATGCAATGCTTAAACTGAACCATGGCTATTCAGTTTATAACACAGCTGTGGTAACCCATGGGCTATTCTGCCTGGTCCATGGGCAGTCTGCTAGGTCTCATTCAGAAAATCGATCTTTTAAATGCATGTACTCAAAGTCCATAAAACAACTTTCACTTAGAACCCAGGATAAAAAATGCTATGCAAAAATAGTCTTGGAAAAGAAGACAGAAGACTATGACAGCTGTTACATTAGAAGAACAGTTTCAGTTTTGCATGACAGAAAAACATTTACATGCACTTACAGCTTAGATTATTTTCTCCAACATAGTGTATCTTGATAATTTCTGTTTTCTATGGGGATTGAGGGTTCATTTTGTATTTCACTGTTTCTCAATCCTTTATTTCAACAATCTCAAAGTAGTAGACTAATTTCCCAGTCTGCATCACTTCATCTGCCCTTACCACTTTGTCTCACTGTTATCATTACCATTTTCTAGCCAATTGCTCTCATCTTTCTAGATTTCAGCATCACCACAAAGTATTGTCTCACCACTTATTCCCTGAACATAATCTACTCAGTTCAGTCTCAAGGCTCTGGATCCAGAAGAATGTCTCCTAAGGAAAACTTCTACTGCACTCACTCTCAGAATAATACATGTGTACATAGTTTATTTTTTTTTTCATCTATAAGTGACCAATATCATTTGCTAAGTGAGTAAAAAATTATTACCTTATTAATTAAGGTAAATTATTATGTACATATAAAAGCCTCACATCAAAGTTTCCCCAATTATGCAAAGACCTTAAAGAGGGATTTAACTTTTTAAGGTATATTAAATATAATAACTATGGCATGGCTTCCATGATACTGCAAAAGATTTCATTGTTGAGACTTGCATCAAATATAATATAATATAATTATATATAATATAATATATGAAAAAATGTTGCTGTACAAGGGAACATGGAAACAACCCACATCCTGCTACTAGCTCCTCTCTTTTTGATTGTACATATGCAGAGTACATGCCATAATACATAAAGCAATTTATAAGATATGCAAATGAATATGATGACAGGGTCAAACAACCAGGAAAAAGATACAACACATCTTTTTCTAAAACTTAGCAAAGATATGAGAGGTTCAGTCTTCTTCCCAGATATTTTTTCTTTTCCCCTTCTAAAAAAGTCAGCATCATATAGGAAAATCTCAGGAGACAGTCAGATCAAATAAATAATTTGTTCTACAGTATTTTGCTCACATATCTATTAAAAATTAGGAAGAGTGGCAAAGACTTCACAGCACAGAGCTTTTTCAATCATAAAATGTTTATCAGTTTCTGTGACAACTCAGTAGAGCATTTCTATTTTGGAAAAAATATCACTAGAAGATATGTGCTTGCACTTTTCTGTTCTCACCTACTCTTCACATTTTACTCTCCCTTTGCTACTTACCTCTGGCTGATTAGAAATATTAAGAATGAGGGCCCACAGATCAGCTCGGAGTGCTGTTGGACATCCCTGACGAACATACTGCTGAGCTGCAGCACTATCTTGCTCTGCTAAAACTGTAAGAAACAAAGCAAGTAAAGAGTTGATATAGTGTAAGACTTCTATCAAATACCTTAATTTTTAACTTTAAAAACTGGCTTACCATGCTGTAAGCATTAGCTAACAGGAAAATACTGAAAAGATCTGGTTTCCACACTCAATTTTTAAGTAATTCCTTGGGAAACAAGGCAATTGGTATTAATCAGCAAGGCTGTACTATGCTCTGTCATAAAATAGCACTTAGTATGTACACACGACTATATCAAGGCTAGTTGCAGCTACTAAGCTGGCATCATGTAGAACAAGCAGCCATTTATAGCCACAAAATATTCCTGGTTTAACTACGAGTGGTATCTCAGTTCAAATAGGAGACTGCCACTCATTCTGGCTTTGTGTCTTCCTTCTTTTCATGTTAACTATATGAGTATCTCCACAGATAACTGTGGAGCCAGAATTTTGCCACCAAAAAGATGTCTGTGTGCTTCCTATTTTGTTTTTATTGAAATATCTGTGGAGCTTTTTATCTGGTAGCTACTGGTAGACTGCAAATGTTTGCTTTTCTGTCCCTATCTAAATTACTACAGGATTAGTGATTGTCTATCTAAATTACAATGGTATTACTGATAATGCTTCGTGCTACTCTAAGTTCTTAAAATTCTAAGAGGTACATGCAAATACAAATTTAGTAAATGCATTCTTAACTACTCACTGTTTATTACAGATAAAAACATATCCATACCTTTCTGCCCAACACGAACATGTTCATTTTCAAAGAACTCTAGAAAACAAAGACACACAAAAGCATTGCAAAAAAGAAATGAAAAAGACACTCCAGCTGACAATGTATTTTGTATTCTTACCATGATTACATTCAGTTGCTATTTACTGCTAACATCACTAAAAGTTAACCTGCATCAAAGTTCTTTTTCAAAAACTAATTTTGTGTTTCAAAAACACAAATATCAAAGCAGCACTATACTACATGATTTTCAATTAGGCAAGTTTCCATTTAAAAAGAAAAATGTCATGATACTACAGTGATTTCCATTTTTATGTGGAAAGACCATTTTAAGACCTCTTCCTACATCAGTAGATGCATACATGGAAAACCAATAGAGATTATACACTATTTAAGTTACTGAATATTAATATATGGATATGTCCTGTAATATTTTGACAACAGTTATTTTAAATATGTTTGTATGTATACCTGTATATGTACATGTGTGTATATATCTATACACAGATATATAAATATATATACACACATATATATACATACATATATATATACATACATACATATATACATATATATATATACATATATATATATATATACACACACACACGCCTGTTAGCTGGATTAACATTTACTGGAAATTTCTGTATTTCTGGAAAAAGGCAATGTGGTTCTCTAAATTCTGAAGTGTTCAAACATATCAAAATTAATGTATTCTCTACTTAAGGTGATGACTTTAAATCTTCTCCAAATCTGACTCTTCATATATGCAATGCTTTCTATTATTAGCTATATTTTACTACAAAAATCACTACAGTCATAGTTACAGAACAAATATTTATGGTTTACTATGGGAAATATACATAAATTTTTTTATCATTTCAAAGGATTCTACTCATTAGTGTTCTGTTTGAATGACTGGTGCATGGCATTAGCTTACCAGGAGGCACTTGCGCTGAATCATCAATACCTAGCTGTCCTATATTTAAGCCTAGTTCACTAAAGTCTTCTTTCTGGAAAGGAACAGAACCATAATAAAGTAATTAATTAGTTTAATTCTCTAAATCACTTGAGATTTCTTCTGAAAGGCTTAATGTGCATATTTTCTGAACCAAATTCAGTTCTTTTAAATGCATACATTTGAAATAGAATCTCACATCAATTCTTACTCTAGTTTTAGTGATGAGCCCCGCTTTGCATGTCAAGTAAGAGCTACAGCTGGATGTAGTGAAGTGGTGAATGAAGTATCAGGTTAAGGATCCCTAATTCCCATCTCTTTTCCAACCCAGGTGAAAGTTTTTCTATTAGCATAAAATCTCCAAGAGCCTCATCAGTGAAGCATTTAGAAAAACTCTCCTATATAATACACTAGTACTAAAACATTTCTTTTCATTTACAATCTGACAATAAAGGGATTTAAAATTATATTGAGAAGAAAGTCAGAAGCTAACTCATTGTCAGGCTACTGATCTTGTACAGCATCTGCAGAATTGAGATGTGCTACAAATTGTAGTTTCTTGTAAAGGAGAAAAATTATTAAGTTAATAACATGTACAGAAGTGTATTTTTGGCAGAAATTAAACCTGTGCGGCACAAAATGAAAAGTTCCCTACTGGCAGGAATTTTACTGTTTGTGTTTTATTTTTCATTAAAAATATTTTTTCATAGAACTTCTTTATGCTCTGTATTTGAACTACATGTTTAGATTGATTTTCACTTTCAAAAGGAGAAATTTATGATGATACTAATATTCTTTTTTATTAGTTAGAATCCTTTTCATTAGCAAGAAAAAATAACTCTTACAGAAACCTCTTATAAGAAGAAAACATACTTACCAGTTCTGGAATATCTTTAACTTTTAAGGGAACCTGAATTAGTCCCAGATGATTTCTGAAACTAGGCTGCTCTCCATTTTCATAATTTGGGTTTCGAAGATTCATCAGTACCTTAAAAATTGTAGCTCTGTCATTTCTTGCTTACGTTTGGAACTCTTCCCAACATCATCAGCATTACAAACAGTCCATTCAGCATAAAATCATTTCCCACAACTTATATATATAGACACAAATTATCAAATTATATCTCAACATTTTCAAAATCCAAAAGTACTGAAATTTTTAAGGCAGCTAACATAGTCTACTTTGAAAAGTCAGCTCAATAAAAAAGCAGAAATAACTTTTAATATACACAATTAAGTGCTGGCTACATAGTAATGTCTTGACTAAAATTTACTTTCTCATTTAAGCCATGCCAACAATATATTTCTGTTTGCTACAGTATCCAGGATATTCTCCAGCGTTACTTTTCTCTGAAAGAATTTTTATCCATCTTCTTACACTGGCAATCTTACAGGGCTTCCAATAAAAGTGCTACATAATTTGCTACTAAAATAATTTTTTTACTAAATAACAATATATCAAAATATCTTCTTTCATATAAGAAAAAGAAATTACAGAATTGAAAACTTAAAGCAAATATAATTTAAAGGACAAGGAATCATGTCAAGGTAAGTAACTGTGATCTATAAAGGAATTTACAGTTTCTTACATACTGTTATTCCAAGGTATAGATTTTCTATGATGCTGAACTGCAAAGATTCTAACATGAATTTCCAGCTTTTATGAAATTCTTTCATAACGTAATACCTCTACAATTCTCACTTTTGTAAGTATTCTAATACGACATAATCTCACTGTCAAACTTTTTAATTTAAAGAAAATGCAAACTCTGGAAAGAAAATTTTATTAAAGAAAAAGAGAGGAATCCTGAGGGTCACTGAATAAAGCTAAAAAAAGAAAGACGGATTCATTTACAGATCCAAGATTAAAAGCACACCATGGCTATTAGTACAACGATGGAAAACAAAATAAATAAAACATTTCCAACATTATTTTGATTAACTGAACAAAAGGAGTAATATGTAATAAGTACTGTTTTACTATGATGTTCTGTGCCTGAGTCATAGAAAATGATGAATAATAGCAACATTTAAGACTTTAAAGATTCCACAGTCACCAATTTTTTAATGGTTCAGTTTGATTACATACAAAAGACTTGAAATTCCACACAGTCCTGTTGCATGTTTGATTTTTTACAACCTTCCTAGGTGCCTACAATTTCAACTGCATACAAGCCTGCAATCTACTATCAAAGTCTACTAGCTTCACATACTGTGTTTTATGAGCTTAATACATTGGAATTGAAAATGTAAAACGGTTTACAAAATCAGTTGAGAATTGCTCTCTGAGGAAAAAAAGTTGGGCCCAGACTATGCTTTAGAGAAGTTTATCACAGGTTCAATTTAAAAGTGCAGTTAAAAAAAAAGGGACAATAGCGTTTTGTTTTGTAAACCAATCATGGATTCATAAAAACCATGCCAAATTTCACTTGCTATAAATGACAACTAATATGAAATACACTTAGCAATTATTTTCCCCACTTCATATAAAAGACTATAATGGATACAAGTCAATGGCTGAGTATTGTTTCAGAGAGGCTTACCTCAAGAAAATCTTTAGGTGCATAAACAGGCCGGAAAAGACTTAGATCTGAAGTAAGATTTCAATGACACTATGTTAAAACCAAAAGATCAAAAAAACTTGAGCCATATCTATATGCAATTTTGATATGCATCTATAGCAATTTTAATAACAGATTAGATCCAAGATCAAAATAACATCATCACAAATATCACAGCAACAACCACCACATATTCTGTCATGATTATGCTACTGATAATTGCCTTATTTTTGTAAACCCCAGATAAATGAAGAGGAGGGTGTTCTTCAAGGTCCCTTCCAGAAAAAAACATTCTATGATTCTATGAAGAGAACAGTAATCACAGGCAGCTTTTACTTAATCCTCTTAAGTGTTTAGACTGAATCATTCTTAGAAAAGATATGATTTTCAAAAGCAGGGTATTTTTTAACAGCTGAGATTGTTGAATTACACATACTGCTGTCAAATGAAAACTGGGGAGCAGTACTAAAAAATCCATGAAAAGCGTTTGCCATCAGAGAGGTGTTAGTGTGATACAAACCAGCACCTCTGCAAAATCCCTTTTAAGGAACTTGTCTATGAACTAGCATGAGAGTTAGCCTTGCTCTCCCAAAGTATAGTATCACTGATTATTCTGTGCAAGAGTTATTTTTATCTTTCGTCAAGAAAACATCTGAGCTTAATTATCTGTAATTCTGAACAATTTCTGTTAGCCCGAGTTTATAATAAGAGGAGCTGTGTCCTAGTTAAATAAATCTCTAAAGCACTAGAATATGGAGTATTACACAATAACCCCTCAGTAATGATTCAATGTTAGTACACTAACTTGAAACAAAACAACAAGGAAATAAGTATTTATTTATGTATAATGACCCATTACCAATGAAAGGGAGATCAAAATCAATTTGCCTTGAAGAGATTAGATTAACCTTTGACTGGTAAGTAAGATGTGCATGCTGCCTTTCTATGTACAAAAATTTAATGCATGTAAATTTAGTTGACCTTACCTGGCTCATCAGTTCCCATTTCATTCCATTTATTAAGCAGTTCTTTTTGTTCATTTACAGGCCTCTGAAAGGCACAAAAAAGTGTATCTTCTTTTTTTTTAACAGAATGAATAAAAACATGCTTATTTCAAATATGTATTCATTTCAACTATACATTAATGCAATGTTTTACAAAATAGGAATACAAACTTATTTTCTTGCAAATTATCCCTAGCCTGAAGGTACATTGCACTGTGGAAAGCCCAAGTTCCCGGTCCCGGAAGGAAAGAAGCCCGTTAAATAGATTCACGTGTTTAGTAATGAATTGAAGATATTTAGTACTCAATTTCTTGTTACTGAAGATGTACTGCCCATTCCAAAGAGCTGTTGGACTCTATCAAATTCCTGTCCCTGGCAGTTGTGAAAAATGAATACAGCTGCATCCTTTAGCTCATGAGATGAACCATAGAGGTTCTGCCACCTATCACAGGGGTATAACAGGAGAATGAACAGAACATTCTAACATTACTCCCTAATTCCATGATCTTTGAAATTAAAGCCTCTATATTAATAAAAAACAAAAACAAAAAAAACCAGACCAGAATGAATGACAAACAAAATCAGCAATGTACCAGTATCTCTCTCTCCTCATGTACCAGTTCAACTACAGCCTTCTCTGCACACAAAGCACATCTGTATCACACACAGGTTGCACAAGTTACACAGTTGAGCCTGCACACAAAATACTCTGTTAAGAGCAATGAACACAGTAATTAGCTTTCCAACATGCTGCTCCCCCAAGAGGATAATTACTGCAACAGCAAACACGAAAATCTACCTAGAGCCTTCTCCCAAGCTGAGCTGATGCATTCATTGCCACCATCTCTAAAAGTTATTCTGAATTAAAATTATTTAGATACTGAACCTGCAGCTCTTAATAACCATGTCTAAAATTAAGATTACATTACAAGTGTGCAAGACAAGGCTTAATTTCAGAGAAAATGTCAGTTTGAAAACAGAAAATTAACAATACATTACCTTCTGTGCTAGTGGGATATTGAGTTCTGTGCACATGCTGTTCAGACTTTTCAGAATTCGCTTCTCCCAGCTTCCCTAAAATACACACAAAAGATAAATTATAAGGAATTTCTTTTTCCTGAAAATTGAATTTACTATGTAATAGCAAGCAATGTTTTGAAGTCAGAGATATATATAAAAGGATACCAAGAGTCACTGACTGACATCTGGAAACATATGAAGAGAACATTCACATGCTTCTTTACATGGAAGCAATAGATCAAACAGATTTCATTCTTTACAACACAAAAAAGAACCAGAAAATTTAGTTGTTCATATTTCAGATTTCTTAAAAAGCATGTATTTCACAATTACTGATTTTTATATATGTTTAATGATCAAGCTTCTTTATAGATCAACATTTAACAAATTTTTCAATTATAAGAGGTCAAACAACTGTGCATAGCAAATACCTTCTCCACTTTGGTGCCTGAAGAGACTGGCAGTCTATCTCCACATAAAGTATCTTAGATGTCAGAAGTTAAGGAAAGTTAGAAATTTGGTATTCTGTAATGCTTAAAAAAATAGTTCTTCTAACACAATGCTCAGGAAATAGTTGTCTCATCAGAGAAAACCAGAAGTAGACAATATCTCAGTGGCCAGTGGACAGCTTAAAAAGCAACCGGATTCTTCTGACAATTGCATTAGGCTTCAATAGTGGCTACTCCATGGCTAATTCCTCCGAAGTTAATGCCAATTAGTATTGACTTCCTTGTCAATGGACTTAGTACTTTGCTTCCGTGATTACAGCACCACTGGTGGGTTTTATACTTAATTTAGTTTTCTGTGGATGACAAGCCAGACCTCGATCACATGAATGCAAAGACTCCTCTTAATTTCATTTAGTTCTATTTATTACTTGTAATTTGCTCTAGACACAAATTTTACAACAGTTAATTACTGTTTAACCGCGCTCCTGAAAGTTTTGTCCAAAAGAGGCTGCAGTTTTTTAAACATGAAGCAAATGAAGTTAAGGGCAGATGTTCAATTGTTCTGTTAAAAAAAAAAATTAAAATCTTGTCTATAATTGTTTCATTTTAGCTTTCATTTACAAGATCATTTCCAAGATCCTCTCATACCTTTTTCCATCAAAAAAATTGCTACTTTTCACCAGAAATTTTTCCTCACAATCAAGTCATCCCTTCACTTTCTTTTGCATAAACAAAACAGATCTGAGTTTTGACTGTAAGGAATGCCTTCCAAATTGCATACTTTTTATCACACTCTGTAAAATATTTTTCTTTAACTATATTAAACATATTTAAACATACTTGAAACATATTTAAATTCCTTTCAAATGCTGCAGTTAAACAACACCATGCCACAAACTGGTTCATCTCTCACAAAGTGGTAGTATTGAGAATTTACTATTTTGCTAAGAAGTGAGATATTGTTGCTAGAGAAATAAGAAGTAAGAGAGCATGAAGATTACTAGGCTATATACGATAAAGAAGTGGAAATGGAGAATACCCAGGTAGTAGTAGCAAAAACAAAGTTAAAGGTACAGTCTTTTTTGGTAAAAGCGTGGTCTAGATACGACAGCCCAGCCTCCTGTCCAGCCAAATCCTAAGTGTCCAATGTTGTCTCCCTTAGGAGATTATTCCAATGGCTGATTGTTCCCTATGCAAAAAGTTTTCCTCTTCTGTCCAGTCAGAATCACCCCAGGAGTAAATTGTACCCATTATTTCTCATCTTTTCCATGTGACTCTTTGTAAAAAGGAGTCTCCATTTTCTCTGTAGACACCCTTTAAGTACTGGAACAAGGTCTCCCCTAAGCCTCCAATTCTCAAGGCTGAACAAACCCAGCTCTCTCAGCCTTTCCTTGCATGTCAGGCTTCCCAGTTCTTTAAACATCTCTGTGGCCCTTCTCTGGACCCTCTCCAGTCTGTCCACATCCTTTATTGTACAGTGGGGACCAAAACTGAACACAGTACTCCAGATGTGACATGACAAGTGTTAAGTAGAGTGGGACAATGACTCCTTTATCTCTGCTGGTGATGCCCACATTGACGCAACCAAGCACCCTGCTGCCTTTCTTTGATGCAGCAGCACACTGTCCACTCATATAGAACTGGTGGTCCACCAGGTCCTTCAAGTTCATTTCCTTCAGGCTGCTCCCCAGCCAGGTAGATCCAAGCTTGTGCTGCACTCCCAGATATGTTTTCCCACATGCCAGACCTTGTACATCATAAGACTCTTCCAGCACATCCAAGTTTTTCTGCACAGTGACTCTCCCTTCTGAAGCGGCCACTTCTCCACTCGTTTTGGTAGTACTAGCACCATCATGTCATGACACCATCAAAATTGAGGGAGGATAGGTGGGGAGGGCATAGGGAGGGGAATAGCAAAGATATGCTTAAAGATATGAAAGCCACAAAAGAAGAGACAGACGGTAGCTTTGCAAGAACCATCTAATTCCAAAGAGCACTGGAAGTCAACACACTTGGTGTGACTTAACAACTGCCACACCAGCCATTAATCCACTTATTGCACTGGGGATGCAACATGTTGGTAATAAACCACTTATACACAGTCATAAACTGTGACATAATTCACCTTTCAAGACCCAGTAAAGATACTCAAAGAAATGCAAAAAAGACAAAACCAAAGTGAGGGTTACACAGCCTTTCCAAGGAAGACACTCTGCCTTCTCTCCACGATAGCAGTTACCTGAAGTGTGTAGAAAGAGAATGCACTGTTCTTGACTGAAGTAAAAGGCAGAGGCAGAGCTCATAAAATTATTTTAGTGATGGGCACAATACATTTAACAAGATGACTCCTCTAGCCTTATGAAGAAATTCAACACTAAGAAAACACACTATTAGGATTGCTATGGTTACAATTATTCAGTAAAATAGCTCAAACTGAGGAAGGTAGTACTGCAATTTGGAAACAATTTCATAGCATCACAGAATGGTTTCCAACACCTAAAGACCCTGCCTGAAGGGAGGGAGAAGGATTATTAACAAGGGTATTTAGTGATAGGACAAGGGGGAATGGATTTAAACTGAAAGGATAGGTCTAGATGAGATATGAGGAAGAAAATTTTTACTGTGAGGGTGGTGAGACAGTGAACAGGTTGCCCAGAGAGGCTGTGGATGCCCCATGCCCCATGCATGAAAGTGGTCAAGGACAGGTTGGATGGGGCTCTGAGCAACCTGATCTAGTGGGAGGTATTCTTGCAAAGAAGACTGAAGCCAGGTATTTAAGGTCCCTTCCAACCCCAACCATTCTATCATCCTATGACTTACAGCATTGCTACTCATGGCAATTAATGCTCTATCCTTCACTAGGAACCTGGTTTTCTTTTGAGGTTGGAAAAGAAAGCAATATAAAAACTTCAGTCCGCCATCTATGAGAAAATAGAACCAATGTGAGGAGAAAAAGGGTTAATTATGAACATTTTTATACCTACTCTAGAAAAAATATTAATATCATTTTAATCACTGACTCAAAGTCACTCCAGTAACTATCAGAGATGGTTTTCTGGGAGTAGTACCCTTATTTCCAGAATTCTGCAGTAGAGCAAAATAATTAAAATAGAAAAAGGTAAAGAAGTTGTCAACAAACTTTTAACAATGGAAACAGCATCTTAAATAGTGGCTGCATCTAATAAAAACAGAATATGACAAATATGACTTATATGGACAACATTTTTCTATGGGGACAAATTTTGATGATAGCACCAAAACATTTTTTTCCAACTGCTGTGATGCTAAATGAAAATAAAGTAAAAATTTAGAAAATCTACCTACAAATAAAAAAACCCCCAGTCTTTACTGTCAAAGCATGAATTAGATTTTCAATACCTATGGAAGTAAATTGTCACGATTTCACTTTTATCTCTCTCCCAAAAGGTATTAGCAACCTGAACACTTGTATTTTAGCTATTTCCAAACATTTTAAACAAACAAAATTATTGAAACACTTTGACTTTGTAAGCTTTTTACATTGTTTATTCATCTTTCATCAAAATAAGTAACAAAACAAAACCTAGTTGTGATTCAATTGCTCTGATGATGCTTGTTTTCTTACAGGCCCGTTATCTACAGTGATAAATGTGTGTCATCTTCAAAATCAAACACTCGCATGTATCTTAGTGGTTTTAGAAAAGATAATGTTAGTTCTCTAACTGTGCATTTCCTACTATTTTACAACTGCCATAATTTACCCGTATTTCTCTGTGGAAAGGATTAACAGATCTTTATCAAAGAGCTGTATTTCGAGAAAGGGTTTCAAAGAGCATCTACTGGTTTGGCTGGGATAGTTAACTTTCTTCGTAGTAGTTGGTATGGTGCTTTCTTTGGGATTTGTGACCAAAAGGGTATTGATAGCACACCAGTGTTTTAGCTATTGCTGAGAAGTGCAATACATAGCTACAAGGTCTTCTCTAATGCTTCCCCAATGGCAAGGAGGCTGGGAGTGCACAAGAAATTGGGAGGAGACAGAGCTAGGACAGCTGACCCCCAGTGAGCAATGGGATATTCCAGACCATACAACATCATGTTCCAAATAAAGAAGCTGGGACAAAAGTTGCCTGATGACGGAACGTAATGAATGTATTCCTATTTTGCTCTGTTGACATGGAGCTTTTGCTTTGCCAATTAAACTGTCTTTGTAACATGATTTCTCACTTTTACCCTTCTGCTTCTCTCCTGTTTTTCTGCGGGAAAGTGAGTGAGTGGCTGAGCTGCTCACCAGGATTAACCCACCCAGAGGACATGGATGACTAATACTCTTTGAAATGGGGAATCAAATTTTGAAACTAGCAAAGACAGGACTTCTCCTGCTCATTTTTAAATTACTGGAATAACAGGCCTTTGTACAGCCTACAGCTAAAAACACTGCAAGTATTATATACACTTTTGGAAAACAGTAACCCATGAAACTGGTTCGGACAAACATACATATGGACATAGCTCAGTGGTTTTTGCATTAATAAACTAATAAGAGTATTCTTTTCAGGAAGCAAATTGTGGCATTACATTTCACAACACACAAGAAAAATTGATAAAAGCAATCTTTACACCCAAATCCTAAAGACTGAAACGCAGGACACAGAGATAAGACTTAGGAGAATAAACAACAATATGATTGTAAAAGTAACACGGTTTGTTGACTATTTTGTAAAAGAATACTGCAATGTACTTCTAGGCACAACAGAGTTAAATACACCTTTATCCCTACCTCAGATGTTTTGGTTAGATCATATTCTTGACGTTTGGGGTTTTTTTTTTTACACTTTAATGTAGATTTTTTAGTTTATTTCAAATGGCATATATTGGCAAAAAAATTAAACAAACAAAGCAAAAGTACTTTTCCTGACACCAAAAATCCTCGTTTAATCTTTACAGTCCAATTTCTCTTATTCTCCTTCAATATGCCTTAAGCTCCTTAGCTCTGTATTTTTCATCTTCCTTTCACATTTCTAAGTACTAAATATATCTCTTCTTTCTGAAGATCTCACTATTTCTGCAGCCCGTTATCTTTCATCATGAAACTGCCTGTGTTCCTGCAAAAAAAATTTTTTTGTAACCCTAAGTGAAATGACCTACAGCTACCCCTTTTTTTCTTCTCAATGAAACCAAATTATCTTCTTTGACATATTCACATCATCTCTACTCTACATTATTCACCTACCTGCCCCTATATCCTACTTCCTTCATGGCTGGAGAATTACTTGAGCATTTTCTGTATTTATGTAAAATGTCACATATACAATATTACTATTAACTTTGATGCAATTACAAATCTGTGCTTTTCCTAAGGCATAAAACATAGAAATACAATAACATTCTGTAGAGTAAATCTCAAATAGTCTAATTAAAGCCCTGACATGAATGATAAAATTGATAACCACCAACCTGTGCTTTCCTCATATAGGCTAAAGGTTCTTTAATATGTTCAGGCGGTGCTGCAGGATGACACGGCGAAGGAAACCTTAAGAAGAAAATATGGCAAACTTTAAATATTCTGATGTTTTATTTTGTTTAATTAATCCCGTATTTGTAAACCTAAATATAACTTTTCATGAGAGCACTGGCAAAAACACAGCTGTATGCTGATCAAAACTAAGTATTATTTTCAGAAGTATTTTTTCTTCATCCATTTTATGGATACAAATAAGATAACAATATGCAAGAACAATAACACTTCAACATGAGTTGTTCTTGTATTAAAATAATGCTCCCTTATAATTTCACATATAAATAAAATAAAATAAAATAAAATAAAATAAAATAAAATAAAATAAAATAAAATAATTACATTAACAAATCAGGTATTTTATAAGTGTATTCTCTTCACATCATGTCATCTTTAGGATTCCCTGGAACTTTCCCTCTCTAAGTCATCACATTTTTTCAAGAGACAATATTTTTTTTTCAGGGTGTCCTTTTAAAAATTGGTAGTGAACATGAACATGTCCAAAGTAATTAGAAGTTTAAATGAGGTGTTGACTTAAGCAAAGCTGAATATCCATTCATAAATTGCATTATGACAAAATATAAAAGCTGGAACAAAAATTAAAAACCAAACCAAACCACTAATTTTTCTTTCAGTAGTGCAAGTTATTTCCAAAGAATTTTTGCCAAACATTTCATCCAGCTTAATTTTAAGTGTCTCATATGTCTTTCAGGAAACACAATTTACACATAGCTTCTCTAATAGTTAGCCTGAAGTTTCATTTGTTTGAATGCATTCAATCAGTTCCTATCATATGTTTTTGGGAAACCCTCCCCAAATTTCTTCCCATTTTTAACAGATAAGGTCATTTTTGCACTTGGTGCAAATTTGTTACGGACTACTCTATCACGGTGCATAAAATAGAATCAATATCAACAGATTTCAGAAATGCTGTTTCTTGGCTTTTCTACAATGCTCATGAAATCCCGGTGTTCATAGCTCATTTCAATTTTCAAGAGCAAATTTTGTTATTTTGCTGCTTATTTCTATGCATTAGCCCTAGAGACGGGTAAATATTTTTCCCTGGAAAGATATGATGAAGATGAATCCTTACTAACACATAGAAGCATTCTGCTGAATTAAGTCCCTCATACTACTAAATATACATTGTGCTAAACTGGTAACTCTAACAAGCTCATTTAAGTTAGCATAAATAGATTTGCATACACATTTCTTATTTTATACTTGCATTTATGGCTATATCTGTTATGAAATTCATCTTTCCACTGTGCCAGAATGTAAAGAAAAATTATGCTTCCCAGAAGTCTAATCCAAAGTTTGCTGAACAATAATAAAAAGGAAACTTGACCGACTTCACTGTTTATAAACATATCCCAAGCATGAAGAGCACTGACCTGAGAAGCCTAGAGATCCAATATCTTAGAGATTTTTAAAAATAATGAATACAACTAATATGTGCAATGCTGTGATAAATACCTCAATTAAAACACATTTGCAGTAACTACCTCATTAACATAAGAATTATATTATGACCCTTGGTACTTTTGGAAGTAAAGCAAAAAGGAAAATACTAAACTAACTACAAAATGTGGTGATATTTATTTCACTTATTCTTTAAAATGTACTTGAGTCCATTATTTTCACTAGAATGAAAAACAAATAATGGCTCTTTAAAAACAGAAACTAAGCAGGTACCCTTGCTAAGACAGATATTGCAGATTATAGTAACATAGCAGACACCTCTATAAACAAATGGATCAAAAGTAAATCATGTGAGTAGAACTCATTAAGTAAAAATACTAAATAAACTCACACATTGAGTTCACTATAAACAGCATTCTGAAGCTTCTTTTCCCAACCTGTTAAAATAAAAAAAACAACCAGAAGACAACTTTAGGAACTAATACTAATGGAACATCAATCAAAGGTTGCTTTGCAGTCACTGGAGTTTTGGTCTCAGTTCATGTCTACCTACTAGACAGACAAGAAGGGACAAAGAAACCCTAATCTAATTAAGACAGGAAAACTGCATGTTGAAACCTCTATAGAGACTGAATATCCTTTATTTCCATCTGCTGTCCAAATAATTACAATACAGTTTTGGTTAAAAAATTTATATTCTATTTTTTGAAGCCATAATTTTATTAAACCAACAATTAATATTAATAGACACAGTGTTCCTGATGATTATAAATCTTAGATCACTTATCATAAAATCCTCACATTATAGTAACATAAGCTACAACTTTCAATGCAAATTGGAAATTTAACTAAAGGTAAAATTTTCAAGAGTATCTCCATGGAAGTTAACTTCCATTTTCAGAAGTAACTGAACTCTCGTTTCACTCAGAACTTTCAAAAAAATCACTAGTATCTTACAAAATGATAAAAGTACTTTGCATAGTATGTTTTTTTCAAAATGCAGATGGAATCCAACTACAGTTTCCCTTTTACATTTTATCTACCTAATTTAATAATCTGGAGTCACTGCATGTCTGCTTCTGGCTACCATCAGTGACAAGACACCAAGCTCCACAAGCCACTGTTTTCACCACTTATATCACATGTGTTCTTATATACATCTATCCTATTCACAAATGTGTCAATGAAGTATTACAAACCTGATGTCTTCAGAAAATCCTTAATATCCTCTTTTAGTGATTCCAGCTTAATTTCTGGTTTGTGTAGGCTAACCTAATAGGAAAAATAAATAAATAAGCATCAAGAAAGAGAAATTACATTATTCAATTACTAAGTAAGTAATGAACATGCTTAGGTTACACACAAAGCAAACTCCTTCCTTGAGCAATGGCTATAGCAGTCAAAAGTATCACTTAACTTTTTTCTCACTCAATGTCTTTGCCTTTTTCATCAATGCTAGAAGGTGTACGTGGGGAAGGAGAGAGAAGAAAGGAGCAGAATATGCAATGAATGCATATAAACATACCCGTTTAATAATCTGAGCAAATACCCCACATACTTCGCCCAAATGCTAGACAAGTGAAAGAATTGGTCATGAGGAACACAGAGAAAAAACTAGAAGCCAATCACTGTATTTCACATGAAAGAATAAAACTGAAAACATTCCATAATTTTTTACTTAACTTCCCACAGTTCACCTCTTTCAGGTAAGAAATGCCATTTTCAAACCAAAAGAACTGACTGCGCACCAAACATTCCCCCCTGCAGCTGTGACTACTGGGTATATACAACCTCTTGCAATGAAATGCCCTCAGCACACTAACCAGCACTAAGGTTACAACCATACTATGACACAACCACACAGATGGTGCTGCACATCCTTCAGCAAGAGCAGGACCAGCTGCTACAGCATCTCCTTCTTCTACAGCTAGTCCAAGAGGAGAAAATGAATATATCACAAAGGCCGAAAAAGACAACAAGCAGAAACTCAGAAGTTTCTGTGAAGTGCCTTCTAATATATATTCTCCTAAGCATGGTACATGGCAATAGCTGATTAACATCAGATAATAAAGCTAAAGGTCTAGGAAAAAAATAGCAAAGCTGCATGCCAACTTGAAAGTAACACCAGAAGATGTGTGTCCACAGCCATGACAGCTCCAGACATATGTTAGAAGCATATGGTCATATCATCTACATAGAAATGTGAGACATCTCTTACCAAAAGCTACTCAACAATATGCTGTAGGCATATCAAGTACTAATTCTACTGCAGCAAGCTTTCCTGCTGCAGTAGAATTTTAATTATTTAATTAAAAATAATCTTTCACCAACTTGTGCAGTTTTACAGCCCTAACAGCACTGCTGACAGAATGGCATGCTTTAAGTCCATGGCACACAACTAAAACTCCAAAATTCTGTAATTTGCCTTATGGTTGATACATAGAAAAGGGTGTTTCTGCACTGGAAAAGCTGGTCTAGGTGAATTCACAATGCAGAATTTTAAGGAAACGCCTCCATTTTTCCCAGATGAAAAGAGAAATGGACAATAATGGAGAGAATGACAGCGTCAGCATTTCTGCTCTTATTTCAAGTCCCTTTGCCATTACAGGTAAGGAAGGCATTTATATTTGGTTTATTGACTGCAATAGCAAAGAAACTGTTTCTCAGCATGCTTCTGAGAAAGAAAGGTGGTCATAAGCACAGATGAGGTGTGGTGAGTTGCATAACTCTCATGTCAAATGACAAACACATATTCCTTTCAGCACAATGGTAAAAGCTGGCAAAGGATCGTTGCTAATGTCTGGGAAACAATGTGAGTTCTTGGGCAGCTCACAAAATACCCTTTTAAGCAAAAACCCCAAGCAGTATTTTATGAGGAATTCCTTCTGAAGCTACTTTGATGGAAAGTCCGATGTCCTTTTTGGACATTGGTCAGGCTGAGGGTTTTCTCTGCTGCAAGGCAGTGGTTTTGTGCATCTCCTGTAGAAATTTTAAATAAAGTAACACACATCAAGCAGGGTAGATTTTGCCATACTGTTCCTCAGAAGTTTTTGTGCACCCTTTTGTAAATGTTCAGCTTTGTCTTTGAGTTAAATACGGCTAATTCTAATCTCAAGGTCCATGGGGTGTTTACCTGTCAGGTCTGGCACATTTTTTAGATATGTAAAAAAATCCCCTCACAAATACAACTCATTGACAGATGATAAATCACACAAAAAAAGAAAGCTCCTGTACAATCTGCTATAAAATGCGTTAATTATCGTGACACTGAAAACAGAAGAAATGATGGAAGTGCAATCAGAACAGTATTTTAATTCTCTGCTGTTCACACACCTGTGAGCTCTTGGCTTATTAAGGAATACTCCTATTGACAACAACAGGGGGTTTTTTGGAGATTCCTGGAAATTGATACATTATATCACATTAGAAGGCATTAAGGAGTTCAGTCCACAGACTACTTCCCATTTTCCCTGTCAGGCCAAAAGAACAACAGAGGTCTTTCTTGTAAACTGCTGTTCCCAACACAGCCTGTTCTCCAGCTGCAGAACATAAAACCCAGTGACTCTCCTGTGTGCAGCAGAAAGGCAGTCAAAAAAGAAACAGGACAGCACACTGGGGAAAATTTTCTCCACAGATTACATTAGTGCATCAACCTGCACTGGTTACCTTCACCTCTTCATGCCCATGTATTCAGTCAAGTATTATTTAATTATTCCTAGCCCTGCTGCAGCCAATATTCTTAGGCTAATCTTTAATTTATCAAAACATCCATCTTAGCACCCTTCCTGAGTCCTTTTTCTTCTCTTTGCTGAAAAAAGGTCTACTGAGACAAATTTTCACATAAGAAATGTGAAAATTCCCCCCCAAATTATGGGGGTGCTTTTGTCTCCACTTTCACCAATTCAGGGTTCAGTTGCAAAAGCCTCCTCCCATTTACATTCTCCCTTTTTTTGACTTGTGTACTACAATCAACACATTTCTAAGTGCTAAGCAGAATAAGAGAGCCACAGAAACTGTTAGGGACTCATTGCCTACTGGATAGCTGATCAGTTTTCAAATCAGAAATTAGATACTTGAGAATGTGGCAAACAGTTCAGCTGGCAGCTGCAGCCAGCTCTAACACAGACCACACTCTAGCTCTGCATAACACAACAAGGGAAAACACTCATTTCGGTAAGTTGAAGGAATTCCCTTCAGAACTATTTTGCTGTAACTTAACATGATGGTACCTCTTTGGAATTTATATGGGTGTTTATGGGAACTAAATTGAGGAATCAAGGGGACTTAGCAGAGCTGATGTTCCAAAATTACTAGTCCAGGTCTTCCGCATAATCTTGCTTTTCCTTTGGATTAACTAATCTAACTTATTTCTGTGTTGCACCAGGTTGGAAAACACATTTAGGTATTTATATTTTAGGTAGGGTTGGTTTGTTTTGAACTGCTTGGTACAACATACTGACTAAGTCTCATTTGTATTTTCATTCCCTGTGATTTTTTGGTAGAATGAAAAATATGTTCATAAAATTTTATTTATATAAAAAAGCATTACTACAACTTTACACATATAAAAATGCCTGCCTAAGATTTATTGGGAGAAAACCCCACATTGATGAGATTTGTACTCATGAACTGAATTAATTCCCTGCATGATCAAAAAAGAGCAAACACCCAGACAGAACTACCAATTTCAATACGCACATCTTGATGGAAGTGTATTGTACTTCTCTAAGAAAAATACTATCTGTTACTATAAGGAGACTGTAACATGCAGAATAATAGAGAGTGAGCAATATGGGGGAACAATCCATGAACTCAAAGGGTGACAGCTAGCACAGGGAAAAAGTCAAATATTCAGAGGCTGAGTAAGGGCAATATAGAGCCCTGAAAGGAAATAGGGATGAAAAGTCGAACATTTCAGCAAGAAATAACAAATATTTTTAATAAATGTTAATGTCTAACAGCTTTTCCCTGTAAAACTAGCAGTGTGCATAATCTTATGGATAGGGCACTGAGGTCCAGGTGTGGGATGTCTATGTTCCTCTAGGATCTTGGTCAGCTTCCTGTGAATCAAGACGCATCTGTCCCTTCCACATTCCTCCATAAAACAAGCTGTCATTACAGCATTTCTTGGCACCCTCCATTCTTCAGCTGTACAGAACAGTAGGGTAGTTTGGGAACCTTTAAAATTTTGCCAAATTTGCTGGTGCCTAAGGTACCACTGGCAATCTTGTGTGTACGTCTTCGATTTTGGCAAGGTATCCTGCTGAGATCTGGGCAGTCGCCATCGTAAGTGATACTCTGAATGCACTCTCTCTGTACCTGGATGCCAAGATGGAAGAAAATCCAGACACTCAACACTGATGTGGCTGAAAGCAAGCAAAAGGATAGCACAACAGTAAAATAATAAAGTTGGTGAAAATAGTAAATTGATCCACAGAGGAACTGAACACAGAGATCAACGTATTTGAAAGTGGCATTCAGTCACCATGACTAGAGCAGCATTGATCATGCAAGAGATGATCCATCAATCACAACTCTCAAAGAAGTACGGGAAAATAACTAGAGGACCAGCAACATACTACTAAGAGGAGGCTTGACAGAACAAAGTGTTCCAGCATAACTCCTGTGTTAAACTATTTCTTTTCTCAACAAGAATAAACACTGCAGAGAAGTGATCCAACGATACTGAAATGCAGAATCACATCAGGTGAACACATATTTTTATCCTGTTGCAAACGGTTCTGCAAATAACTTTACACAATCCTAACATTTTTACAGGCTATCCACCATAATTTCTCTTCAAAGCCTTTTTTGTTTAGATAAACATGTACCCTCTCAAAGAATTTATTACTGTTCAGTATGTTTTTGCACAAGTGCACGGTTTTATTGCTATTATTTCCCAAATTACAATAAAACACAATCCCCAAATATAATCCATCTTTAGAAGAAGTAAATTCAATGAAAGCTAGTAAATATTCACCTTTCCTTATGTATTTCATTCTACCATAACTGTACCTTATCAGGACCAAGCTGACCTGGTAAAAATTACTTCAAGCACAACCACAATAATTTCAACATAAACACTCACTAAAAACTTAAAACCCTGCAACTTTAAGAGAGAGATTTTAGTTTTGGTTACACATTTCTGTAACAGAAAGAAGAATCATTCTGAGCCTAGCTAAACAAATTTCACTACGTGTGAAACCCTGATTACAATGACAATTTTCCAACCTTCTACATTCCTACATGAACTACACCAAGGGAAAAAGTATTGTGAACTTTCTTACACAAGTAAAAATAACCTGGCAGATACAGAGAGCTTCAATCAGCCTCATATGGAAGTAAACAGCTTCAAATGTTATGCTGTGCTACAGGGTATGAAGATATATTTTAATGATGTAATTTTAATGTTTAATACATTTTCTAGGTTTTGAATATAAAATTAGTGCTGAAAATAAAATACACACACAAGGCAAAAAACAGAATCCAGTACTGAAAAAGTACTACTCTGCCAATCAAGCTTGCATTGCTTCTAAACCCCATCATCTGATCAACACATACTCAACCGCATTTAATTTAAAACTCACTGTAATGCAAATACTACTGCTGAGCCACTTAAAGGTACAAGCTCTATCAGCAGGGAGAGTAAATCTTTTGCCAAATACAATGCATGAAAATGAGCCATTAATTATCTGTGATGACTCATGAGCCTACATTTGTTTGCTAATTTTTATTAAATAAATGCTACATTTCACAGAAACATTCTCCTTCTTAATTTGATCTTTAAGTTCAGATTGATATAAATTTCTTTGTTTTTTTTTTTTTTAACTGGCAAAAAATGTCATGAAAACAATGTCCTGAGACATTTTGCAAACCATTCGCTCCACATAAATTATTCAAAGCTTATTTACCTACGCTTTCTTTAGAAGCACAGTCAGGCACCACTCCAACTCCAATGTTCCTAGTGCTCCCAAAGCAAGTCCTCTCCTCCTTTGCCCTATCTGAAGTTTTGTAAAGACCCTTACCTCTCCCTTTGATCAATATTGTCTTTAAACCCTTCTGGTTCTATCAGAGATCTGCTCAAAGAATGATGGCAGGCTCCCCTCCTCTGGACAGTGTTTCTGATCATGACATCTCCTTTCCACCCTTCTTTGTACCTTCAGGTACCTCCACCAATGTATTCTCACTCCCAAACTTAATTGCTACAGTGGGGTGGGATGGGGTATCAGGCCTGATTTTTACACTTACATTACCCCTTTTAGCCTACTATAACAGCCCTTATCATGCTTTTTTACAAGTTCCCCTCAGGTAGTCCCACTCCAGTCATACCTACACGAAACACCTGAGAACATTTATGCAGACAACACTGAGGCAGGGCAGGGAGGGGACTCCTTGCACTGTGAGTCTTTCTTGTTCCATTTAAAATATAATTTAGAACCTTTATCTTTCATTTAGAACCTTTCATTTTATTGTCACCTCCTGTTTTAGCAAAGTTCTTTAGGAATAAACTATTGAAGCTTTTGTTTGTTGGTTGGTTTTGTTGGGTTTTTTTAAACGTTGTTATTTGCCCCTGGTCACTAGAGGTACTGGGCAACTCTGAGTTAGACTGATTTCTATTAGAGGTTTGCATGGGACAAAAATTAAGATTGACTAATCTTAACTGATTAATAAAGCCCAATTTCCTTCAAAGATTATAAAAAATGAAGTTTCTGAATTGGCTGCAAATGAAAATGTGCTAAAAAGGTAGCACTTTTTTCACGTCTCTGAATGGTTTCATTTTTATTGTCAGTTCACTGACACAGATTTTCCCTAAAGCAGAATTTTAGCAAGATTTCAAAAAACAATTTGTTTTAAAACTGCATTTTGTCCTTGAGATGTCCATGTCTTAGTTTTTCTAATCTCTACCTTAAAAACATTTACCATTCAGAAAGGGAAGAGAAAAATTACGATAAAAAAGAGCAGATTTGATTACAAACTTGCACAGTGAAGTTACACCCAGAAAATGAGGTCTCTCCTCTGCTACCCCACTAACGCCAGCAGCAATTCTACCTGTTGAAAAGTTACTACCTAATATTTTGGCTCTTTGTCACTGTTACTCTTTCCTTTCAAACACACAACAAAATATGTTCAGAAGAAATTCCAAAGCAAATGACAGGCACCTTAGAACTCTTACCCGCATTAATCTCTCTTATTAACTGCAGCAATATATCAATATATCAAAACTCAACCTACAAAAATCAACCTAACATTTATTTATTTATTCATTCATCACTTACAAGCATATGACACTACCTCTACTTCAATCCTTGGGATAAAAATGTGATTATCTTGGTATCCCCAGAGGTCAAGCTGTGACAGCAAATCATTTGATGCCCATGCCAAAGTTATTTCAAAGAGACTGTGTAACACAGCCCTTGACACTAGCTCAGGATTCCAGTGACAGCCAAGCAAAGGACTGGTTTGATCAGTTCATAACCACAGGGCTACTCTATCACCTCTCACAAATAATATTTTCCCCAAAATTCTATTAACTCATCAATGAAACTTTATTCTGAGTTCTCCTTCCTAGAAAATAAAATAAGAGATGAATTTTCAAAACATAGCTTTTCTAGTAGCTAAAATACTGTTTGTGAGACCACATGTTCTCTCAAAATTTCAGGCAATATTATAAGGGACCTAAGGATACATTTTGACTGTAATGTTTTCAGAGACAGTAAACCTTTTTGAGAAACAAATATCAAGACCACCATTTTCTACACAAAGAGATGAAGAATATTTGTGAAGTATAACTGCAGTTTAAATATCCAAAACAAAACTAAGTTTCACTCTGATGCACTGATTCCAAAGACTTCTCAAAATAGTGTGTCTCCCCAAATAGTTTAAAATCACCTAAAAAGGGACCACCCTTCAAAATCTCAACTTGTACAGACCAAGCATTGTTAACCAGCAGACAAAAAACTCCATCACATCCTACCAATAAACTGGAGTTCAGGTGTGATGCACAGCTAAGATTTCTTATTTGACAGTGCAACTCCAGCAATGTAATGGGAGGAATATCAAGCATTAACTTAATATAGAGTGAAGCAAAATTCAGAAACTTTCAGAATTCTGTACAGCTGCTAAGGGATGGACAAGAGACAAGCCACTGACTGAGGGACCCTTGTAACTGGACAGTATAGCCCTAACATGACTATCTATAAAGCTTTATAAACAAAAACAGTCTTCCATACATGATAGAACATAAATGCGTGCAACGTCAATAAAAAAACCTCCTCCATCAAGAACACACAGACTCCTGACAGTGTACATTTGGCCCTACTAATTCAAACTACAGTTTCCAAGAAATAATGCATTTGATTGAGAAATCCCATTGTTGATATATCTATAAACTCCCAGATCACTACACTAAACTATAGCTCTGATATAACCTTTTATTATAAACCCTCCAAACACAACTCTAAAATCAGCTTGAATATTTATTGCCCTGTTTCTTTTCTTTCCCCTTAGCACTTTGTATGACTAGAATGATCATGACCTATATAAACACTTTTCTTCTCCAAAAATCTGTAAAACAGCAAAGCCATCATAGCAGATACATCCTCACATCCAGCAGGGATTTAGGCACCTCACTGCCCTTTCAGACTCCAAACACCACCTTAGGAGGGCACTGCTCACGTTCTCAGTGTCCACCTGCACAAAATGGCTCCAGGAAACAGCCACCCACCCAGGATAGCAGCTTCTAAACACTCAGCCAAGTCCTGAGGACACCAAGCTTCCTCCTGTCTCAAAAAACCCTGCAAAGTATCGAATGACTGTGAAATCAGGCCCTGCCATAGGAAGGAAGGACGTGGAAGGGAGCGCATTCAGGTTTGTTAGAAAAAGGAAGAGAGTTGTTGAAGAGAGTCCGCCCGTTTTGAAGATAAGGTCTGACTCTCCACGCCTCATGTCGGGCTATTTAGGATACTCAATTTCCCAACATTTAGCAGAACCCAGCCTCTAAACTCTTTCATAATTCCAGCCCCCTCCAAGTCATGCACATTGGCTTATTCAAACATTTAGAAAGCGCCGTCAACAGAAGCAAGGCAGACACACATTTATAAAAGCATTTAGAGACCAAATCAGCAAATTTAAATACAAAACAAACAAAAGACAGGCAGTGATATCACTTGCTATAGAAAGCTTCAGGGATATTCAAAGAGGAAAATCATGTTTCATTTAAAAATGCAACAAAACTAATGGACAGCTAATGGGCATGGTATCCTAAAAAAACCCCAAACCAAACAAAAAAACCCCTCCAGAATCCTGTAAAATTTTAAGCAGTGTTTGAAAAAAAAACTAAAACCAAAAGCACAAGATTTTATGAAACCCAACCCAAAATATTTCAATAATGCACAATACTTGTTACAGCACCATGACTAGGTTATTATAATCATGAAAATTGATGCAATTTTAATCTGAAACATCCTAAATTAAATTCAGCTGAAATATGACAATCTGGCTCCAGTGCAGATAAGTTATTAAATATAAATAAAAAAAAAAAAGCAACTGTTTTCCCGGCTACTAAAATTTACTTCCATGCGTGTTTTTTTCATTTATTTTCACTCCCTTTCACCAAATCCTCATTTTCTCAGGGACACTAGGGGAGCGGGGGAGGGTGGGTGGAATTTAAAGCTCTCCAAATTAAAGATTAAAAAAGCAATTCGTTTCAGGACCTATATTTGAAGCAGTGCGATTTCAGACGGATAGTCTTCATATTCACTGCAAAATCCCTGGGTCCCAAGGGGAAACACAATAAACACGGCTCTAGAAACCAAGCACACCGCTCTCCGGCCCCGCCGAGGGGGGAGAGGAGCGGGACAAGGAGGAAAAGAGGGAGGGACGAGTGGCGCCGGGAGGCCCCGGACCCCCTGCCCACGAGAAGGCCACACGGGCGGACGCGACGGCCGGGAACAAAGCGCCGGGGAGGGGCAGCGCGGAAGGGAGGCGTGCGTGGGGGCACAGCGGCAGATCAGGGCTCACCCGGGCCTGTCGCTCCAGCTGTGAGTGGAGGCTGGAGCCCTGCAGGCGCTGCACGACCCTCGCGATGGTGAGGGACAGCCCGCGGTCCGGGTCCAGCATCGCGGCCCCTGCGCGGCCGGGCCGCCTTCGCCGCCGCACCGCCGCGTTACCCGGCAACGGCGGCAGCGGCGCCGTCCTGCGGCTGCGTCCGGGCGGGAAGCGGCGCCGCACTGAAAGGTTCCCCGCCGCCGCCCAGCCCTGAGGGGGAAGGAAGCCCCCCAAGAGCCGTAGATGCTCCTGGTCGAAAGGGACGACAAAAGTCAGAGGGTCCGCAAACAATCAGAAAGTTTTATTAGAAAACTACTGGAAATTGTTATGCCCTGACCTCCTATATAAGCACAGAAAGAAGGAAAGGAAGAGAAAGACATGACGAGTCCTGGTTCCAGCGCGGCGATTCAGCTGCTGGGGTGCCCAGGGTCCCGGGCGGATACCTTTTTATGGACAGGTTTCTCCACCCCGAAGACACGTTTCTGTGTGCTTCTTGAGAGATACAAGTCGGCCTATATTGATGCGAATTTTTATTGCATTTTTGGATATTTTACCTGGTCTGCTCGGCATGGTGAGGCGTTTGTTCAGGCTCAGTACCGGGAGCCGGCACAGTCCTCGTTGAAGCCGAGCAGGTGTGCGGCACCGTGTGCACATCCCTGCGTGATGAGATACAAGGAACTTTCACCTGTTCAGCCTCTCTGGGAAAATCTACTCCTATGTGCATCAGTAACAGAACCATGTAATCAAATTTTTACTTAATAAACTAATTTACTAAGTCAAAATACCCATTTTTAAAGTCCCAGAAGGATTAAGAAATAAGCTATGAGAGGAGATAACATGGAAAAGCTGATCCTTTACCTCTAGAGCATTAGGACCCATTTTCAGCTCTAAAGATGACCTCTATAAAACAAAGAATGTTTCAAGATTCTGAAACATCAGGAGTAACTTTCTCCACTGTTGGGAGTGACAGATATGAGGAAATGGTAGCTGTCATCAGTTACGTCAATAGAAAAAACAACTGCATATAATAGGTATAAAAATGCACCTGAACTCATTTTTCTGCAACCAGTTTTGACCCATCTGTGAGCATTTCTGGATAAAATGAAGTTTAAAGAAGAATAGTAATAGAAGGTCAGAGATGAAGTTCTTTAATGAGCTGTAGAGAAACCTGAAAAATTCACTTAGGCTAATCAAAATACTGAGGAGAGGTTGCTTCTCAGTTCATGGAGAGCATGGGGAAATCAAGTGCCCAGTTGTCTACCAGTGCCTTGAATGTCTATTCTGATTTACATCAGGTTTTCTGGCAGTTCTTTTCTTACATGCGTGTATGATGTTAGGGCAACAATAAGCACATTTCTTTTTCCCGTGTATTGAGAGAGTTCATGATATTTTTGTCTACATTCCCAACTGAACAAGCATACAAAGTGTATAGCTTCCTGTGCTAGTTCATAAAAAAAGTCTGCAAAATGTTGCATACAGAGAGCACCTCGCCTCATTTTGGTTTGTTTGTTTTTTGGCTTTTTGGTTTTTTTTAAATGACAAGGATCATTTGTTTGTGTGGGAACTTCACCTGGTAAGGAAAGCACATGCAGAAAACTGGAGCATGACCATGAGCTCTGCAGGTCAATAGCTGAAGTCCAGAGTTTCCCATTTCAGCTGCAAGCATGAGAGAAAGCCCTCTCTCCTTGCCTGGCACAGTCCTCAGCAGCGTTTTCCTTTCCAGTTTGTGAGCAAACCTGTGGACTGCCACAGGGATGGAAATCCTACGTGGTCTTTGGTGAGTGTGTTATTTGTCAGGGCTGCTGGATCTGTGAGGCCT
Source organism: Promerops cafer (assembly GCA_013398275.1). Lineage (NCBI taxonomy): Eukaryota > Metazoa > Chordata > Aves > Passeriformes > Nectariniidae > Promerops > Promerops cafer. The sequence goes on from VZSE01000421.1 coordinate 507,275, forward strand.
CAGAGGCTGGGTACGTTCCTACTGGTAGCACAACACGGTCTCTGGTTACTCTCCATGTGATCTGCAGACACTGCATTTGGCCACAGGGCAGGTCATGGAGTGGGAACTAATGTCAGCTGCAGATCAGTAATTTCCTGCAGCTGACTACCTCTGCTCCAAGGTTGCCTTTATAACCCTCTGTTATAAAGGCAACCTTGGTCGGTCTTCATTCCCTGTTTTTTTAGGCTGTTTCTAGTCTGGTTTCCTTCCACTGGGTTTCCCTTTGGTCAGTTACATCTTCAGTATGGGTAGGAAAACTGACTTCTTGTAAATGCCAGTCCAAGCTTAAAAGTAGGGGGATATAAAGACATAATCTACAGAATCTTACTAAGGGCTGTTGACTGCTTCTTGTGTATCCCTACTATATCTAGTTAAGAAATCTCATGCTTAAGTGTGTGCTTCTTTTTTGTTTCCTTACAAGGACTGTACTGCATAGCAGCTTGAGAAATACAGGGTCATTATTAGAAAATATCACTTAAATAACAGACACTGGAAGAAATCTCAACCAATGCTTTATCCTATAACCCTGGTATCACACGACTGGTTTAACTTGGTTAATGTGGTAAGTTTTTGACAATTACAGCTTTTTCATCATGATTTATTTTTAAACTGCAAGTTAGCAACTGCTGTACAGTTAGCATAGAGTGGTTTTATGATGTTCAGTACCACATACCAGACGTAGCTTGTTGGTTTTATCAGGAGGTCTGGTGTGGATGTCAGGTTTTCTATTTTGGGTTGTTGGTCTTTCCTTCTCAGCATCTCCGTCTTACATCCTTGAACACCAGTTGTCTTCCCTTTGTACTCCTCCATTTGCAGCTGCAGTGCTCTACAGTGTTATATCTTAGTTTACTGTGTTTTGTGTCAAGTTACTTCACTTAGCTGTACTTGATACTGATATCCCAAGTGTCTTTTATTAATCTGGCACGACAGGTCTGGAAAGCATCGAGAATTTGGAAACAGAAAGTAAAAATTACATAGTCAGTCAGCTTGGCTTTTTCCATGTAATATGGTAGTTGACCTAATATCAAACTAGGCTGTCTGCAGGTATCACCAAAGGAGGCAGTGGTGCTGTATGACAGATAATGGGTGAGGGAAGACAACAAAATCCCAGCAAGGTCAATAAAATCCCAGCAGTCCCAATCACAAAATCCCAGCAGTCAACAAAATCCTAGCACTTCTGAGTGCCAAGGGGGTTAATGCTATCCAGGGAGAGCTACGTATTGCATTCAGCCTGATAATGCTTCATAAATACTGGGTAGGTCTCTAAGTTTGTTTTTTCGGGGTTTTTTTTTTGTTTTTTTTTTTTTTTTGTGCTACAAGGGACACTACCAAGAAGATGACAGCGTGGGCAAACCCCAGTGGCAGTCTGGGTCAGGTGTAAGGATGGCTGTGTCCCAAATCAGCCAAGTGCCACAGAAACCCAAGTTTAGGAAAAAAAAAAAAACAAAACAAAAAACCAAAACCAAAAAACAACAACAACCCAACCCAATAACTTTCTATTTTCTGCCAAAACAAAAGGATAAGACATTAGAGGAAAAAGCCCCAGCAAACTCAAACAAAAGCCACACACATCCTCCCTTACCCCCACAAGTGTCCAAATCCACCTTTCTTCAGACAGGGTACTTTTATCCCCACTCAGATAAACTGGATTTTTTATGTAGTTGGTTAGTGGGTTTTTTTAATCTAAAGAGCTACTCCTGTCCAAAACTTCATTTCTTCTTTCTCCACTTGGAACCATTTTAATTCATGAGGGCTTAAAATCCATTACCCCAGTCCTCCATTTCAAGCCATTATCAGACCTTCACCTGTGAACTAAAGTTTCAAGTTCCAATAGATTTCTCATCTAAGCAGGTACTTTCAGAGAACATCATATCCAGTCTTTTATTCAGCGTGCTCACTCTTCATATTAGACAAATGTATATTAAACTTTAATCTCTATTATGGGCCAAGCCTGCAAGCTCCTCTTTATAATATCCACTGGTTTCCTTGTGCAGTCTGAATCATGATATATTGTTTGGAGCTGATAACAGACGTATGACAAAAGAAGAAAGATCTGTCAGTGACTCACCCTTCTGACTTTCAAACTATTTGAATTACCAAAAAGTGACAGTGTATTTTGACAAGTTTCAATACTTTCTTCAAAATAATCAGTTCCTGTGGAGTAATGAGATTTTTTTTTTTTTTGCCCCAATACCACTGATGCAATCTGAAGAATGTAGGAAGTTTAGATGATGTATCTTCACTTATCGGAGCAGAAAACATCTCTTATTGCAGAATGTTGTTCTTGTGAAGTAATGTATTTTCTCTAATATGTGGCTGAACTAGAGAGCTAGACTTTGACTACCAGTGATGTCAAGGATTATCAGTCTAGTTTTAGGAGTTTCATGTTGCTTCAGTTCTTGGTTTTAGGTAATTTCCTACCAAACCTTGGCTTTAGATAGTGTAAGCCTCCCTAGAGAGGGCTACGTATCTCAGGTCATAATATCTGTTAGTGGTAGTTCTTTGTAGCATTTCTGAGTCATAGCTGGAAGTGTGAGTTATCAGATATGTAACAAAACTAACATGCACAAAGTCCCTAGTTTTTCTAGTGTTGTTAGATTTAGTCCATTTTTCATGTGTTCTGTTATTAGTCAAGTGACATGGGTTTCAGCAGTAATATTCTGTATCTTCTGGTTGGTAAAATCCCATGTGTGCACTCGCTATGCATGAAGATATGATTATGCCAATGTAGGATTTCCTGGACTTAAAGCAGAAATGGAGTCTTTCGATCTAGATACACACTGAAGAGAAACACATGCTGAATCACAAATACAGTTGATAAATTGAGCAGTTTATGCACTTCACTCATGGCATATATATTTTGTTTCTTTAAACTGTATATTTACCTGAGAGCAAGTCTGTTGGGAAATTTACACAACTATTGTACTTAGCCAAACCTTTTAAAAGACGCGATTCAGCATTCATGAACAAGCATTTTCTCAGTTCACACATAGCAGCTTACTTTAGCTATTTCTTCTAAGGTTTTTTATAAAATATAACCAATTGGTCTGTAAGGAAGAAATGCAGTAAAAAGAACTGTCTCAGTGGATTCTTAGTTAACATCTCCATGTCAGAGTTCACTGGCATGTGGGTGTGCTAGGGTGAGATTCTGTGTTCTTTTCAAACTTATTGACTCCAGTGAGTCTATGTGATCTAAAAGCAGAACTTGGGTCCTGTCTGTCACAAGAAGTATGCTCTTTTTGAAAATAGGAACAATCTGATCTAGTGGGTGGTATCCCTGCCCTGGAGGGGAGGATTGGAACTAGATGATCTTTAAGGTTCCTTCCAACCCAAGCCTTTCTATGATGCTATGAAAATATCTAAAAACTTACATGTGGTGATGTTTTATATCTACTTTTGAAAAATACCAAATCCTCTCAATCTCTGTTTATTTGTTACACAATGTTGAGCATTACTCCACTGAGATAGCTTCTTGATGCTGTATCCTACTTATTGCAGTAGGGGAATTTCGTCTTCTGTGGAAAATGTAAAAATGTTTTAAGGTAGTCTGTTATACTTTTGTTCACTGCCTGGAATATATACAATTTACTACACAGTCATATCAGTGCATGTGGCAAGTCTTCAACAACCAGCAGACCACCTTCGATACATTATTTAGTGTCTAGATCATAGCTGCCTTCTTCTTAATCATTAAGAGGTAGACCTATAAACTTCAGTGGCAGAATAAGTATCCCTTCTTGGGTATGTTTGATTCTTCTGATTATGATTTGATGCCAAAATTGATTAATCCTTTCTCTTCTCTCTTTTTTTTTTCCATGTGAAGGATTATTCCATTGTTTCATTTCCTTGTCTGATAAGTTTTCAAATAGAAGAATCAAAAGTGAAAAATAAACCAAAAGGAACCAGAAACTCTTGAAGGGTTTTTTTAATGGTTATGGTTCACCAGCTACTGTAACTGTTCAAAGAAACAGTCTAGATTCAGTCATGGAGATTTTTCAAGGATTTTTCACATATGCTTTACCTTGATTTCCGCTTCCTTAACTTGATGTCTGCTCTGTTGGAAAGACAGCTGGAGGTGCAACAAAAAGGAAATGCTGAATGAGCAGAAGACAGCAAGCAACCTTCATAAGTTTCTCATAGTTTTGTCATGATGGTGCTTTCCTTTCCCTGTATGCACAAATAAATGCTGTGTATCCTCGAAAGGGAGCACCGGGCACTGATTAAATATCATCACCAACTATGGAATAGAATCTTCTCTGACACATCTCGGGCCATAGTGGGGGCCTAAAGAATCCTATGTTGAAATACTTGCAGTTGTCCTGCATTAGTTCAAAAGAGATTAAGTCAAAATGTAAAACGGAGCCCTAATTTCTAAATTTTTACTGTTTCTCTGTTTATATACAGGAATACATTATTACAGAAAATTATCTGAAACACTGATTACTAATACTGCCTCTTACAGGAATTGTTGTGCAAATATGAAGCACAACTAGATGATCAAACTTTTCCTGTGGAAATAAGTTCATTATAACAACATGCTCAAAAATTCACCCAAAAAGGAGTGGAACAGTGGGATGGACGAGCACACATATGTGAAACAAAGCTCTGAGGGCTGGATTCAGAGCCATTGAGTAGCAGACTACCCTGCTTTCACTAACCCAAAACATACAAATTAATATACGGATCTGCTTAAAGGAAAAATGACACCGAAATATTATACACAGCTCTAGGGAGCACAAACAAACCCAAATGATTTGATTTCAGATGAAGCTCTGCACATTGAAACCAAAAATTTTAAATGTAAAAATGCAGTTAGGTTTTCTGTTTTCCATCACTGTTTAGAGGTCTGTAAAGAAATCTTTCAAATGCACAACAAATTTGCTAAATCAAAAAAAGGACAGAGGTAGTACCTAAAAAATTGTGTTATTTTGTTAATTACAGGATACAGGCTTGAATCTTACAATCTATATTGCAGCATGTTCTCAGAAAGACCAGGAAGGAAAATTAGAAAACATTCACAAAAGTGAATGTGCTAAAGGGCTCAGGAAGGGTTGAAATAAATTGTATTTATTGGGAAAAAAAAAAAAAAAAAAAAAAAGGTATGAAACTGATAAAACAAAAACTGTACAGCCTAGCTGAGACTATCAGTTATTAATATGAGTAAGCAGTCATATAGCAATGCAATTTATCATTGATCACTTTTGTTCTTCGTAGGAAGGACCCCTGTGGCCAACATTCCTACCCACTGTTTAGCAAAGGACACATTTTCCAGAGCAGATGGGATAAAGTGTGCTCTGAGCTTAAATAAATACAGGTATACCCTCTAGTAGCTAGTGTGGATAAAATTTCCTGGTCTGAAACGGAATTGAGGCTTACACTCATAGAAAGTAGAGCAGGGTGGGTTCCTGCTGGATAATGTCCTACACATAAAATATGGAATTAGAATACCTTATTGGAGTTGTTCAAGAGCAGAAGGGCTTTTCATTTTGGCAAAATTAGGCTAATAACAAAAGCAGCATAATAAAATTTTAGATCAAAGGTGTGATACGTAAGCTCAGCCGCCCACATATGTATTGGCATACAGGGAAATAACAGCATGAGATCATAGAATATTCTGAGTTGGAAGGGACCTCAGGATCATCGACTCCAGCTCCAGACCCTGCACAGCACAATCCCCAAGAGTCACACCATGCACCTCAGAGCATTGTCCAAATGCTTCTTGAACTCTGTCAGGGTTGGTGCTGTGACCACTTCCCTGGGGAGCCTGTTCCAGTGCCCAGCCACCCTCTGGGTGAGGAACCTTTTCCTGATATCCAACCTAAACCTCCCCTGACAGAACTTCATGACACTGATTCTTTTACGGAAGCTACTTTTAAAATGTAGGGTTGTTTTTCTCTTTCCAGTATATCTGTGTGGTTTCCAGCAAGAATATGGATGGGACAAATATTTTAAATAGATACTACTAGCTTTCATAATCTTATCCAAGAGGCACAAGTCTTCACGACTTAACCATTTATTTCTTCCTTAGAACTGGAAATAACACCTCTGGAGGTGGTAGGAGGTGGTTGGAGGTACTGAACCCAGCTCGTTTGGGTTGCCTAAGGGATGAACACTCCAGACTTAAGGTGCCATTTTCAAACTCCCAGTTTTGGTTAAGTTGGCCTAAAGCAGGAGAAAACTATGCATAAATAGGATGAGCAATAGGTAAAGAAGCACTCATGAGGATGCACTGAAGAAGGAAGAGAAGATGTTGTTATCATGTCACTAACTAAATGAGCTACCATGTCAGGGTGATGGGAAAAGTGTAAGCAAGGAAAAATCCTGGAGTTTTTTCTCATTCCTCTGTACTATTAATGGAAATGAAATTTACTGCCTTCTTGATAATTAAGCTGGATTTCATCAAGAAGTATCAATTTGTACTGCCAGTTTCTTCTCAAACAGTGTTAAATCTGTAAGGCCTTGGCTCTTTAGTAACTTGTCAGACTACAGGAATAAAAGTTTCTTATTATTTTAGGTTGGATAATACTGTATATGACCTACCATTTACTCCTCTTGAAACAGAAGATGAAAACTTATTTACCAATTTGTATCATGATCTCATTTTTTAGAATTTTTTAAATATTTCTCACAGAATCCAATTGTAAATTTCCAACCTTCTCTTTATAAGGTCTTGTGTAAAAGATATTGTGGTATGAAATGGCTGAGTTTAACAGCTAATGAAATAGTGATTTATTTATTTTTTTTGCTAGAGCATTCCCATTTGACTCCTAATAACTTTCATGAGTAGTAATTGAGGATTAAGTGAAGACTTTGAGGAGGTCTGTCTCTACAAAGTATAAAATCGCAGATGACAATTCTGACTTTCTAACAGAAATGTAAATTGAAATTAAAGAGATAAGATTACTGTTAGATTATAGTTTGAGCAGGATTACACTTTAAGTACCTCTGGGTTTAAAAGCAGAGTGGGTGACAGTGTAAACTGGGAGTATTTCACTAACATATTGCTTAGAATATTTTAAAAACCCTTTACTTGCTCCAGGAACTTCAGTCAGCAAAGCTTATAAAAACAAAACACTAAGTCTTACTGTCATTATCTCATCAGAAATACCTTTCTTACTTCAATTTATTCATTTTTTCCACATTGTAGGATTGTAAAATGAATGCATTAGAATAAAAGGAGAACATTGTGAGGAGGTAAGAGAAGAGACACAGTAGCCAGAATGTGTGTATGATCTGTGACTGTTACACTGCTTTTTCTGTACAAAGCACACTTAGCACCAGTGCAGTTGGTTCCGGAAAGGGCCAAACCAGAATGGCATGAAATTGCAAATATGAGATAATGACTTCAGGCACACACACAAAAATATTAGAAAAAAAATCACCCAGTTAATTGCAGTTAATATACCACAATTTTTCAGATGTTTGTTAAAGCAAAGTCAAGAGTGTGGCATGTAGCTTTTCTATATACAAAGATTACATCCAAGAGATCCAACTTCTGATATACTTAATTTATAAACCCTGGATATTTGGACACACCACAGCAGCCTGACTGAATCTGACTCTGTCAAAAAGTGAGTGTAGAGAATTCAGAGCAGAGTTTGTCCTTGGAGTTTTGTTTCTCCCTTCTTTTGAGAGTTGAGACTTCTTGGAAGATTTAAAACAGTTTTGTAATGTAAGCAAAGACTAAACAATGAAAATTAATTTGAAACTTACATACTTTCAGTCACATTAACTCCCTGCACTATGTAATACTGTATAAACATGAGCAGATAGTCCAAACTAACTATTGCAATTGTTCCTCAGAATATGTTTTCTTAAGGATTATATAGACAAAAGCATGGCAAATAAGGCCAACAATACCATAATTTAATGGCCCATGTGTGCTGAAACTCTGGAAAGTATTATTTTCAGTGTTTCAGTATTTTAATAATGTTTTGAAATCACTATCAAATACTTCCAGGACAGCTTAGCACAATAACTGAAATAAATTAGAGTATTTTTTGTCACTATGGACTTGACCTGCCTCCCCTAGTTTCTCAGAAAATTATAACTGGCAACTTTCTACATACAGTTATTGGACAGCATCATACCTATCAAAGAAGTCCAAAATGCAAAGAGCATTTAGCTAATTTACAAATAAAGCTAAACATCCCAGAACTTAAGATCTGGAAGAGAGCTTCAGCTGGGATAAATTGTCTTTGAAGGTCTGCCTGTACCTCCTCTTACTGTGTTCAATATTTAGTCCAAAGTGCCAGCTAGCAGAGTTCCATTTAACTGAAAAAACTGGCCTGGAGAGTATCACAGTAAGAGAACAAGAGTCAAGCAATAAAATACTTAATTGTGTACAACAAAATGCAGGCCATGATCCTAATTTAAAATCTTTCATTATATAAGCCCACAATTTGAAGGGTACAGCCTGTCGTCTCGCTGTCTGACTACCCTTCCATGCAAAATCGTGACAATGGGAAACCAGCAAAATTCTAGACATCCCATAGTCTTTTGCTCTTCTATTTATTAGATCAAAATCCTACTTTGGTTTGGTACCTTCAAGGAGTGTTGTTTCCTTGTGGGCTTTGCTGACAGGGGTTTATAGAGTACAGTAGCTGTCTATGTTGTATCAGTAGTAATGATAGACAGGTCTTCTAATGGAGAGACATTTTGCAGTGTCTTCTAAAATTTTTGCTCTTTACCCTCACTTCATGGTTTGAATTGTTTCAAATGACTAAAATTCATACTCAGATATCAGTTGTTGAGGAGAGGTTTAGCCAGTTAGTTACCCTTTAAAATCTGAGGCTATATGCCTCTCTTCAGTACTGAATAGCAGAGAATTCATCAAAATATACTAAATTGTACATTCTATTTCTTGTGCAGACTTGTGCAAATTTATGTCAAATCAGATGACTGCTCATAGGAAGTTTGTTTCCTATAAAAAACTGAAACTTTAAAGAATGATTATTGCTGATTATATTTATTCATTTTATGTAAGTGTGATTTTCAGTATTTGTCTAATAGAGACAATACCTCTCTTGATTCCCATATCTTGGGTTCCCTTTAAACAAGGATTAGATGAGTCTTGGGAACTCAGATGTCAGTGAACAAAATTCAGTAGTATTACCTTAAGGGAATTTATCATCAACAGACACTGATACTCCTCTAAAAATGTTGATTTTAGATGAGATGTTATGGAACACAAAGTAATTTCTCTCTTTACATAGTAAGACACGCAAATTTTGGAATCTTAAATTAAAGCCCTGGCTTCAGACATGCTGGTACCAATTCACCCAATAATACATCAGCTGACCTGCTCCATTTCCTCCCTGCTAATTGCACAGCCAGTCTCTAAATTACTTAGTTGGTGTTGTGAAACTAACATCTCTTTATCTAATTCTGTGGAAATGTGGAAATCCATTTGATCTTAATGTCATGAGGATAGCGTGGCTTCTTTTGGGAGCAGAGTATCAGGCAGCAACAGTCTGAAAAGACTTCCTTGCTTTTCCCAACTCTTCCACTCTCCCACTGAGTGGCCTATGCCAAATACTTTGCTTTGTTTTTTCATCTTTAAATTGAAACTCATAGCAGCTGCAGTTATACAACATAATTTCATTAATATATCATTATTATTTAAATCTCTGTGAGATATGCTGATGAAAATCTCTTGTGGTAAAATAGTTGTGACTCTTTGTTGTGTACCTAACTGGAATCTTAAAATAAAAGACCACGGTTCTCAGTTGTTACAGGTAGGGCTTTATTTAGCAGCCTGTTGCTGTTTTGAGCTTTGTTAAGGAGGGGAGTACTGTCAAGAAGAGGTTTACCATTTTGTTGCTGGCATTATAACCTATTGGGGTTGTTTCTGGCAGCAATCCTTGATCTTTTATCTGTTTTTTACAAACCATGCCATGACTGTACCTCAGAAAAGTCTCAGATGTACCTTAGCACACGTGATGGATTTTGACTTTGACTGATATTGGTCTAGTATGCAAAGTTTTGCTCAAAGGAGAACATTAATGGTACCAATGCTTGATGGTGTTAATATAATCCAAAAAAGTGATTTCCTTGGCCATGTGTTGGTGCACTTGGCATGGGGTTCTAGCACATAATATACCCACAGCATAACGGTGTGCAGGGCTATTTGCTTGCATCTCTAGCTTAAATCCTGAACTGTTTTTTTCTAGCAAATTAATATTCACAGGGTGAAGGGACAAAAAGGGTTGTACAACATCATGCATAGCCTGCAAAAGAAACGAGCACCTTTTAAAAATATCTGTGTTCCTCTTTCGTGGGTGCGTATTCATTCCTCATAGCACTTATGTATCTGTTATGATAAGACAAAGAAAGGAAAAGGAGCAGCTTCAGTTGTTCAGAGAGCATTGATGTAACTTCTGCCCTCAATTTTTAATAGTTAGAGGGCCAGATGTGTGGGGAGAGGAGATGCAGCTGAGCTCAGTGACAGTCCGAGATGTGCGGACATGAGTAGCAACATGCACGGTGAACCATTTGGGCAGAATGAGTGGATAATGGCTCATCCCAGACTTCAGTAATATCCCAGGGCATCAGAAGGATTGCTTTGAGAACTTATGTTACACTGGACAAATGATTATTGACATGATTATTGATTAATGACATATTTCTTTGAAGTAGTTTCCCTAAACTGTATACCTTTTGCACCCTGGAAGCCCATAGAAACTTTACCATGATTATGAAATTGGACCTGAGGATTTACAGAGACAATATGCTTTATTCATCCCATTCATCAGAGCACTGAACAGATTCCTTGAACACTGTACAGAACTCACAGCCGTCGCCTGGGAGGTCTCTTTTCCTCTCTTCTGAGGAAGGTGTTAGGACAGGCTGCCTGGATGCCCATGAAGGCATCAGGACCAGCTGTGTTGCATCTCACAGGCAGGTCAGGTAGATGGTATTGCAAATATCCAGGAAGTTCAAACACTATGAATTGGCACTTCAAAACAATGAAAAGTGGTCACCCCCAAACAATTTAAAAGATACCTTGAGATGTGTCTCGATAATAGCGTGACCTAAATACAAGAATTTCATCATTGAAGACCTGTGGAGTCTTCTAGAGATTTTTTTAAGCAACATGCCATGTAATGCGTGACCTTTGCAGAAGCACTGCAGGGGCAGCAGGAGCACCTTGTTTGCCTTTGATCCCATCTGTGGCTGGTGAATGGTATTTCAGAAATCACTGGTAGTACAACAAGGTGCTCAGAAGCAAATTTCATCCTTATGTTATTTAGGCCAGCTCAGTATGAAATAAATTGTTTAAATGCAGTTACTGTGAGACACTGACAGGACTCAGGCTCAGATTGCCTTGAAAAAGTTTACGATAAATGTGTTCATGAGAATTTCATGCGTTCTCCAAAAGTGTGGCCTACTTCTGGTCTCCCTGAAGTTCGTGCCTGTGAGAGTAACTCCACTGAATCAGAGGCCTAATGCCAGCATAAACCTGGCAAGTGAGAACAGAAGTAGACCATGACTTTCCATATATATTTTTTCTAATTGTTTTATTTAATTTCACTTGTCAGGACAAAAAAGACCTGTCAACAAACCTAAACCTATTTGTAAATCTGACACCAGATAAAGATATTCTTTTCCAAATCCATCACTTTACAAGTGGACTTTCTATTTAAATTAAGTAAAGGTCTTTGTCAAATTAATGAAAAAAACAGAACACAGCATTCTTCAGGAAAAAAGAATGAGGTAACTGTAAACTGATGTGGTTTAGTTTTGGATGAGAAAAGATACATACACATAGGAGGAAATAGCAGAGCACAGCAAAAGTTTTGGCTGTAAGGGCAGTGTGTTCAGTATATCACATTACAGGGGAGAAAAGGATTTAAACTAGAACTAAAAGAAAAAAAAGGCAGATTCTTTTGTTATCACAGATTAGCAAGCCTGCTTCAAATATAGGGAAAAATATTTTTGTATACTTCTGTCCAAACTATCAATGCAGTCATATTAAGATACCTAAATTATTTCTTAATTTAAAAAAACAATTTTATTAATAAATCAGTGTTGCTAATAAAACAGTCAGCTCCAGAAAAGTTCTTGCCTAAAACTTTCAACATCCCAAATAATGCGTGATTAAGTACAAGGGGACAGACACTCAGGTTTTTGTTTCTCCTAAATGATAAAATTGCATCTTCAATGAGCAAGCATTTCATTAAAACCTTCTTTTTTTTCTCTCCTGAAACTTGCAGGGAGACAATGAGATGATACTGATCTGCATGGGGAGTGATCTATCAAGCAGTTAGCTAAATGTAGTGGAGAGAAATGATATTATAAAGTCAGAACTGTCCAAACATGAGGACTATTGGCTGTACATTTGAGTAAATCTATGCGAAATGAAAGCCTAGAAAAACAAAACTCTTAGATCTCAATATGTTTCATGCAGAAATCCACTCCAAAGGGGAGTCAAGAGTTCATAGCAAATTCTTCCTCATTTACTCTGGCAATTTAACTAGCAGATGCTGAATCGAGCTCAGCCCAGGACCAGATGGTATTCATCCAGAACTTCTAAAGGAAATAGTAAAATTATTAACTATGATGTGAAATCTATTGTTTAGAACTACGTTGTTGCCAGGGAAAAGAATTGTGTAAATGTGATGCCAATGTTTAAAAAGGACTCCAGGGGAACTGAACCCTTGGAATTGTGAGCCAGTCTCTAAGCCTGGCATTCAGAGAAGGAAAACTGATGAGGACTCTAATAACAGATAAAAATCTCTGGACAAATTTGTAGAGGAAACCTGCACCTTACATATTCAGAGTCATGAGCATGTGAACAAGGTGATCCAGTTTGTTTTAAACAGTAGCTCCACAGTTGCTGGGATTTGCACAGAATATCTTTCCCTCACACATTCTGCTCTTGCTTTTGGTTGAAATTAGTACCTTCTGGAGTTACTCATGGTTCAGTACTTATCCCTCAACTCTTCAAGCCTGTGCTGCATGTGCTGTCTCCTACCACTGTGTTCTCAGCTCCTTTGCTGTGTGCACTGCTCACAAAGTGAGCTGTGTCCAGTGCAGCCTGGTTCAGTTTGCTTTTTTGCCAACTCTGTGAAGCCTCTAGCCGTGGCTGCTGGCCTCATTGGCTTCATCTGTCTTGCATGTGCTTAGCAAGCATGTCTGGACACTGAAGTGAGCCCATCCCTTGGGTTGGGGCTCAGTGAGGGGCTCCTGTGGTCCTGGGGAAGCTGGTCCTTCACCCTGTCCCACATCTGTTTGAGACTGGTACAAGAGACCTGCACGGGCTTTGCAGGGTTAATCACTGTCCTGCAGCCCTGGCCAGCCTCTCACACCCTGACAGCAAGGTGGTCAGTGGGACCATGCAGTGGTATGGACCACTGATAGCCAGCTGCATCCAGGACTCCCAGAGGTACAAAGGATAATTGAGAAATTAGAACCTTCAGTGTAACTTTTCAATCTACTTTCCTACGTACCTATTCCCATTATTCATACTATAAAGCAAAGCTGAGAAGACTGGGAAATAAAGCCAGGCTTTCCAGTCTGTGTATATCAGCTCTGAGGTGTCAGGACTTGTTGTAAAGAACCTGTTACTGCTCTGCTTCTAAGTAAAAGGGATTTTAGATGTGAAATTAGTTTTTTCATTCAGTTATAGTAGAGGTTAATTTCTAATATCAATTTGCATTTCTGACCATAAACAAGCTATATACTGGAAAGTAAAACCCCATGACTTGTGAAAACACCAGTGAGGATGATGTTTATGTTTTTAAAAAAGCAGAACTTTTAAACCATCAAGATCTTTGTATTTTCCACCGATGAGTAACTAATGTGCCACAATTTATCAGGTTTATCAAGTTTGTCAAGTCATATACAGGTTCTTGAACACAGGAAATGTGTAGGCTTCTGCTTATATTAACTGACAATTCTAATATACTTTCATAAGGTTTGATCCACTAAGTGAAATTAATTGAGTTTTTCTATTGACTTGCTGGGGTTTGGATCAGGCACGTACAGTGCACGTTTCATATGAAACTAGCACTTCGCCAAATGAGATAAATGTAGCTGCTTTTATTTTTCGGAGTCTACCCTATCTTCAGTTTACTCTGAAAAATATGAAGACAAGAATCATTTCCATGTAAGGAATGCAAAATCGTCACTATGTTTTTCTCTTCTCTGCCCTTTTGTTAAGCAACTCTTACTATTTTAAATGTTTGTTGAGAGACAGGTTTATCACTCTCCTCACTCACTGAGTCTCATTTATAGGCTGACTCTGAGAAATATTGCAGAGACGTGAGTAGAAGCAATCGTGCAAGGGGTTAATGCTGTAATCTTGTTCTAGCCTGTTTATAATCCCAACAGAAGTGCAGTAACAGAAGAGGGTGGATCTAAAAAGTACCGGAGGGGATGAGTGTGTGTGTGCATACGTGTGAGTGTGTATGTGCACACACGCTTTGCTTTTCCGAACTGCCGTGTGTGCCCCTGGAATAAATCTTGTTCAGCCAGAACAGGACTCTGTGTGCTGGGTGCTCCTGCCAGAGCGTCACAACAGCTTCCTTGCACAGCTGCCTCTCTTGTATTTCTTCTGAAGACTTCATTCAGAAACGTATTTGTTTACTGAAAGCATGGGCAGATAGTTACAAACCCACCTTCTTCATCAAAGCTACCTGTGGATGCTGAAGAATGGAAATAGTTGATGCTAGTAGCTTCCTTGGGAATGGTACTAACATTACTGATTTCCTCTGCCATATCATCTTGGAAAATGACACTTTTTTCTGTGTGGATGATGCACCTTATTCTTCTAAAGGTATGGAAAATCAGTTTTTTTCCAGGCAGTTTTAGTTCTAGCTGGATGTAGAGATACTATAGGAAGAAAGAGCTATGCAAGGCATTTTCTCTGAGAGGGTACAAAATCAGCTGCTTGCTTTTAATTTAGTATGAGAAACAGGCAGTAAAAAATTTAGTATGTGCTGGTTTTCCAAGTTCAAAATTGAACTAGGACAATATTTGGATATAATGGAAAACTAAAACAGTAGCACTTTGGAGCACAAAATGTGAACATCTCTGCTAAGGACTTGGAGAAACATGATTTTGACACAATTCAATAACAATGGAGTGATCAGATCTGATACCTTGTATGAAAGTGATTTAATATGAAATTTTAGCACTCTGAAGCTGAAAAAAAATCCATATATTAAAATAGCTTTTGATTGCGTGATCTTTTCTTATTTTTGCATAAAATAGGATCTCCCATGGTGAGTAAGTGGTGCACAGTAAGTAGCATGAGAAGGACATGCTTTAAGTTGTATTTGACTCTCCAAATGTACATTGTATTGCTTATATTGTAGTTTAATGCTATGAAATTTAGGTAGATCAGAATACATTTAAGAATTTCAGCACTTTCACTGATTTTGTGTTGGTGTAAGGACATAAACCTTCATAAAATTGAATACAGAAAGGTTTTTACCTTTTAATTAAAGGTTGAAATACATAATATTAATTTGAGTTGAATACTGTGTAACTGATCTTTTCTTGTGACAATTTTCAGATTTGCATCAGATAATACGGATTCTGCTGTATTGCTTGATATTTCTGCTCAGCATTTTGGGGAACATTCTGGTGATTACAGTGCTGATAAGAAACAAGCGGATGAGAACAGTCACCAACACATTTCTGCTGTCACTAGCAGTCAGCGACCTGATGCTCTGCCTTTTCTGCATGCCTTTCACCCTCATTCCCAACCTGCTAAAAGATTTTATTTTTGGAAGTGCTGTTTGCAAAACTGCCACTTATTTCATGGGTAAGTCTGGGAAGTTTATACCTGTTACCTGTTACTGTTGTTTATACCTATATTAATGAGACAGGTGAGAAGATATTTAAAGATCTATAAAAGGCTAATTGTTTCCATCCACCATTGAAGTTACCAGTATTATGGAGAAACAACTTTGTAGTGCAAATCTTCATGGTTCTGGTGTCCTTGGTCTGATCCAGCGAAACACAGAGGCACACACACTTAACTTTAATGACACACAGAAGTGTTTTGCTGGATGTGAAGATGTTGCATGATCAAACTTTAATGAGGAACCCAGCACATGCACTTGCTTACCCATCACTGACAAAATTCTTACCAGTGTTCAGATAACCCAGCAGAAATTATGGGCTTGTACACCCTCACTAAGGGCAGATTTTACCCACAGATTTTTGGCAGCAGTGATACATAAAAAAGAAAAGAGAAATAGGTCAAAGTAGGTGTAATTGACAGAGCTGGAAGTTGGAGCAAGTACTCTTTGCGGACAGACCAGGTGTGATCAGAGCTCACCACAAGACCATAAAACACAGATACGGATTTTAGAGGCTGACTAAAAAGCATCACTTTTGTATGCCTTGCCATACACCTTTTGGTTGTGGAGCCAGGAGCTAGGAGTTTCAAAATGTCTGGGTTGTGTATGTGTGTTTAAGGGATTTTTTGTCTCACTTTAATATTTCCTCTGCATTTGCTTGTTTCTTAACCAAAAAAACCCAAGCAAACAAAACAAACAAAAGAAAAAAAAAAAAAGAAAAAGAAAAAGGGAGAACATTATGTAAAGTTTTTGCCACTTTGGGAGACCCTTAGTTGATTACAGAAACCTCGGGTCCCCTTTCAAACCATGCCCTTGAGAACTTTGATGTAATGTGAAAGTACACACCTAAAGTGTGCGAATGGGAAATCAACATCTTTTTGTAGATAAAACCAATAAAACTAAAGGCCATGTTTAAACAATTATAATGAATTGCTGGCAAAAATACCATAAACATTAGTGAACATTAGTGTTGTCGTCTTCCTCTTATTGCACACAGTGTAAATTACTTTATAAAAAATCCAGTGAAATAGACCAACATAAAATTTCTCATTATGATGCTGTTTTATTTCAAGTGTCAGAATGTGAACATTTCTCACTAAATGTTCAGGTAACAGAGGCATCACCTGACAAACAGACACTGACAACCATTGCATCAACTATACTCAGTTTTTTATTTTAAGATGTAGAAAGACAAATTTTCAATTAGAGATGATTTCTGTAAAGGAAACTGTAACAATATTGGCTTTTATAGTCTGACATGCATTCACAAAGACAAATAAAAGCTCATTGACTGAAAGAAAAATTTGTGGCGAAGTTAAGAAGAAATATTTATAATTTTACAGTGGTGAACTTGGGCACCTCAATGACAGAAACACACATAACCACACTATATTTTATAAAATATGAACAGAAGAAATTAAGGGTACTCGAAGGACAAAGATTCTGCTTCATGACTTCATTTCTCCTTGTTTGTAACTCCATTAGCATCTAATTAAAAAGTTGTAATAGATTTAACTCTCTTGAATAAGAAAATCAGATCGCAAGTCAAGCAGGACACTCATAAGAATTAAAACAATAGAAGAGGGACTGTGAAAATCTGTGTTAAGAGAGTAATTAACTGATTTCAAATGCTTTGTTTGAATTTCAGTGCAATTAGTGAATAACCCACAGTAGTGAAGAGAATAATTAGGAGTAAAATTGTCTTCTCTCCCTGTTACCAGAATGTTATGATGTGACAGAATGTGTATTTTTTCTTGGGCTTCTGGAGTAAGAGAAGCGCAGAGCTGGAATATCAATCTGGAGCAGTCTGGAGACCCAGACCCCAGACTGCCCACACATTCTTCACAGTCTTAATCAATGTGGTCTTTATAAATACTTTTGCTTGTAAATAGTTTGCTATGTTTTTAAATTTTTGTATGCATACAGCAAGCTAGCAAGACCATTTGAACATAACCTTTAAAACAAAGGAATAACCTTTTTCTTTATTTTATATATATAGGTGTCTCCGTAAGTGTCTCTACATTCAACCTGGTTGCCATATCTTTGGAGAGATACAGTGCCATTTGCAAACCGCTGCAGTCCAGGGTCTGGCAGACAAAATCTCACGCCCTGCGAGTGATTGCTGCGACCTGGTGTGTCTCCTTTACTATCATGTCACCATACCCAATCTACAGCAAACTGGTACCTTTCACCAAGTACAACAACACCACAGCAAATATGTGTCGGCTGCTTTGGCCAAGCGATGTCATTCAGCAGTCTTGGTAAGACAGAAGTGGCTGTTAGCAAATGCGTAATTATCTGCTGGAAAATGGGATTTCATGGTAGCAATAAACCTATGGAAAATCAAGCATTAACCTTCAGCAAATGTTTACTCGCTATCATTCTTATTTAAGATGTAAAAAAACCCCAACATTTTTAAGCTGCTTACATTTTGACATTTGAATGACTTTTCCCTTATCATAGGAAAGACTGCCCAACATGGCAATGATTCTCACACCATGGTCTGCTAAGCCCCAACTGTCACTGTAAAGAAAGCATCTGTCACTTGTAGTAGGAATACTGCTTTCACTCATTTACACATAAACTTCAACATTCTCAGAGAAATCCTTGATTAATCTTTGAGAAATGCAGACACGTACACCGCTCTGTGTGCTGCCTTGCCTGTTAATTTGTTTGAATGTTCTCTGTAGCAGAGAAGTAGAATATGAGGCTGCAAATGTCTTATTTGAGAATCCTTTTGGTTGCTTATGGAGAGTAGGGGCAGAGAGTAGGGAGAGACATGCTCCAAGTCCTACATATCCAGGCAGGGTAAACAGTAGCCCTATCAAACAGCAATAGTACTTAGTCATGATGTCCTTGCACGTTCACGAAACACTGACTGGCACTGAGAAAGTGTAAGATTTTTTTTGATACTGAAGGTCAGTTGGAACTGGGAAAAAGATTAAAGTCTGCACCATTTTGGTATGGTATATCCACAAAGAGGGTAACTTTTTGTTAATGCTTTCAGTACTAGTCTCAGGTATTTGGCAGTATGAGGAGGAAGGGTACGGGACAAAATTCTCTTCTCTGTGGTCTCCTTACAGATTCCCAGGTGTGTTCCTGAGTTTGCACCAAAGTCACAGGGATCAGGAGAGACACAGGCTCATGGATGCATTTAAACATCATTATTTCCCCAACTTGTCATCACATCAGAGAAGCTGACTAGGAGAGTAGCCTATGTGAAAACAAATAAAAGCTGCTTCCTTTACCAAAGAGATTGCCAGTCCTGGGATCCCTCCTCAGGAGTTCGTCATGACTCCAGGGATGAAAACACAGGTTGCAGCTGCTCTGTTTTTTCCCATGTGTGCCATGGCCCTCAGGAAGTCAGCTCTCTCTGAAGCACAATAATAGAATAATTTACATTGTAAAAGACCTCTAAGATCATTGAGTCCAACCATCAAAATATTTTTAATGTACCAAGGACCCCTTTAAGAATCAGCAGGTGCTCATTTAAGTTCTGGGGGGCAATTTTTATGTTGTCCAAAACTACAGGGCATCCGATGCTCATCTGGTTACAGCAGGGAGTCCCACTCATGGGCAGAGGGAGTTTCTGCCCCCTTTAAGCACTGTGGGAGTGCCCAGCTCTCCAGCTCTCTAGGTGGGATGAAAGATGGTTTTCAGCCATTATAGTCTTTTTCCTGCTGTACCTGTCTGAGGATGCAGAAGAAGAAGTAGGAAGCTTCAATGTTCTGAGGTGTCAAAATGATGTTTTGTATTGGTGTGAAAAAAATTCAAAAAATCTTGAAATCTTGTCTTCCCCAATTCTCAATTGTATAAAAAGGAGTTTTTCTGGTTTTGTGCCATTCCCTTTTCTCAGTGTGTCTTTTGACTCCTCAGGTACACTTTCCTGCTACTCACACTCTTTCTTATTCCTGGGATTATAATGATGGTTGCATATGGTCTGATTTCTTTGGAACTCTACAGAGGAATCAAATTTGATGCCAGCCAGAGAAAATCTTCCCGAGGTAACAATACATTTTGGTTTGGGGTGGGTTTTTTTAAGTTACAGTTGAAGACAGGAGCAGTCCTTTTGAGGCTAGTAAAAGGAAAGCTTTACTACTTGCCAAAGTGATAATTATGGTCAGTTATGTCATGAACTTGCCAGCCACATTTCTTGATTACAGTTACTCTACTGTTAGCAAATAAACCTCACCTATGGCTTGTTTGCAAAGATTCGGGGCAGAATACATTAAATTCCTAATTTATTTATTATAGAAATACCAAGGCTTTTTCCTGGCCATGGATGAGGATCATTTTTGTCAATAAATGTCACAATTAAATTTGTCAAATTAAAATAGAAGCATATAACCTTGAAAACTATCTTCTGTCCACAGTGGACTAAGCGACATTCTTACACTTTTTGCATCAGTTTGTATAGAGGTAAGATGTGAGAATATCGGGAGGCAGTGGATTCAGAGTAGCTGATAACATGACTGACTCAGAAGCAGGCCAGTGCTTTCTTTGCAACAGTTGCTCAGCTATGAATCATGTTGTTTATTTAGATTTAGACTGCGTTCTTCATTTTTTATTTGGCTCACTGTTCAGAGATAATTTGCCAACTATTTAAACCGCACTTTATATGTACAGAAAGAAGAATAAGCACCTGCAGTGCCAAATACGAGGATGGAGATGGATGTTACCTCAACAAAACCAAAAGAAAAAGGAAAATGCCATTGCAACAGCTCTCTGCTATGAGCCACAACAAAATAGAGAGAGTGAGAAGCAACAGCTCTTCTGCCAATTTAATGGCCAAGAAACTTGTCATCCGTATGCTGATGGTGATAGTGGTTTTGTTTTTCATTTGCTGGACTCCCATCTTCAGTGTCAATGCCTGGCGAGCCTTCGACACGGCTTCCGCAGACCGGCGTCTCTCGGGGGCTCCCATCTCTTTCATCCACTTGCTGTCCTACACTTCTGCCTGTGTGAACCCCATCATTTACTGCTTTATGAACAAGCGTTTCCGCTTGGCCTTCCTAGCCACGTTCACCTGCTGTGCCAAGCAAAAGCCCCCCGCAATACGGGGAGAGGCTGGTGATGAAGAGGAGGGGAAAACCACAAGGGCTTCCCTCTCCAAATGTTCTTACACACACACGTCTGCATCTGCACCTCCCTGAGCTGCACCAGGGGAGGCAATGAGTGGTGAATTGTCCGGTCTTGGAAAACGACTGTGGCATCAGTTGAACGCGATTTAGTTCTGAGTTAATGAAACACTTCAGCTGACAGTAAACACAGCGAGAATTTTATGGGAAATTGATGCTATCACTCTCTGAGTGTTACATCACTTTCCCTTCAAAAGTACAAAGGAGGAAGAGAGCTCTGAAGATAAAGGACTTTATGAAAAGCCTTAGAAGTTGCTCTATTTCTAATAAATTCCACTGCAAAAATTGGTGTCCTCTACATCAACAGCTTTGGTCAGTTTTCAGATGCAGTTCTGAGTATCTCTTAAAATTTCCAAGATGAAAATAGATTCTCCTCAAACATGAATATATGTAATGCAGTCTTCACTTCACTAGCTATGCCTCATAAGCAAAAATCTGTTATATCTGTAGTATCTTTTCACATTATTTTAGCTGAGCTAATATATGTTGAGATAATTTTGGTGTCAGTCTCACGGGAATTCCGGGGTGGTGAGAAAGAGCTTGTCCATGTGAAATGAATGCTTTTAAGTAAAATAATTTCTTTTTAAAAAATAAAATTAAGATAAATATCATTGGTTTTGTGGGTGGAATGCTTTCTTCACTCAGGCAATAGCATAAATTAACATAATTTAATGTACTTTTCACTTATATAAACCCCATAGAACAAGGACAAAGAAATGGCTTTCTTCTGTGAGGCTGAAAGCACTCACATATGCAAGTGGCTGGGTTTAAGATGAGCCACAAAGGCTTGTGTAGAAATTTCCACCCTGGGAAGCACAGGGATGAATGCTTGGGGTAAAGCAAAGAAGTGTTTTACAGAAGATGCAGGACTGAAGACACAGGTTGGTGCCCACAGCAGTCACAGTTCACAAATACATTCACAGCCCCTTCAGGCGCGGGGCTGCCAACGTGGAAATAAAGGCATTGGGTTCAGAATGGCAGAAAGGGCAGATACAACAAGCAAAGGCTGAAAGGCTTTGTCAGAAAACAGTTTTTCTAAACTTTGGAGCAGTTACTTCCTCCAACTACACGTACTTGTAAACAGATTCAACACAGAGTAAAACAGCTTTGAGTGATGTAATTATTGGTGCTTTGTTGAGCAAGGAATCCAGTCTCCTTCCTGTGCAGCACACAGGTGAGCGTGGGAGTTCAGGTCTTGTCCTTCGCTCTGTGGAGCTCAGATGGAGAAGTTACATCACTTATTTCGGTTTGTGAAAATATCCTGTTGGAGATGTTTCTATCTTCTAGCTGAATCAATATCATTATAAACCCTTATTATTAGACAGAGATTAAATTTGAGCACAGCGTGGAATGTAGATGTGGATATTAAATATAAGCCCTCTCAAGGTTTTTAATCAGGAAAATCTGATCTCTTTACAGAATGATTTTAAATTAGAAATATATGATGAGTTCCAGCACCCAGATCCATGTTCTGCACTCAGTTATTGCCTGAAATGGTTTACCCTAACAACTTAGGACACAACTTCGGCTATTATTTTTTTTCCATCCAGCTTGTCCACAGACAGGAAATTAAAAAAAAAAAATTCTAAATGCTATTTATGCACAATCCATAGAAACAATGTTTTGCCTGCCTAGTTAATAAAGTAGCACTGCTCCTGAAACGGTGCTGAGACTACTGACATCAATCTGACCTTTTGTAAAAACCCAACAAATTAAATTATGGGATTTAATTCATAGCAATAAAATGAAAATTTTACTTCACTTACGGATATATGTTGAGGCCCTCTACAAACCTGTCCTGTGTGTTGAAACTAAAGGAACAAACTTAGCTGCTTTGGAATTTATGTGAAACAGTGACAGCAGAAAACATATTTGTGAAGTATTTTATACCATTTGAAAGCCTGGATTGATTATAGATATTAGTTTAAAAATTGTTGTTTAAGTAAGAAAACCTCCATGTTTTAATAATATACTAGATGTGACTATTGTTGTCTATGTGGTGGACAGGACAGCCCATGCTACAGCTCTGTGTGCTCTTTCAAAAGCAAATTCCTTTTTGTAAATGTAGCTGCTCCAGTACCTGTAGAGTGACATAACAGGACATGCACAGTTCACCTGCTCTCACTGATTGAGTCTGAGGATAGTGGTTTCAGATGAAAGCCAAAAGCTATTTTCAACAACGCCTTAATCAGATCTCAGCCCCCCACGGCCTCCAGTAGCTGTGGCTGAAAGGAGCAGAGCTTCTGATTGATTCCCTTCTTGTAACTGTCAGGGAGCACAATTTGGAGGTGATGAAATGAGGAAGGCAGGAGAAGACCCTGATGGAGTGGTGGCTGGGAGACAATCAGGGAAGGGTTGAAATGTGCCATTTCTCCAAGGCCCCTCTGTGTGTGCGTCACTCATCCCCTCCATTGCCCCCTCTGCACCTATTTTCTTATTATACCAACACAATATTTCTTTTGATCAAGCTCCCAAAGCCACAAGCCTTATGCCAAATCCCAGCAAGAAGTAGGAATTAAGCTTTTAAAATGCAATATTGCAATCCAGTAATTTTTTATTCTTCTGCCCTGGTCTCCTAGCACAGGAAATTTCAGCCTTTCTGCATCTTAATCCCATTTTTCCTGATCTGTGCATTGCAGAATTCACTCCTGGGACCAAATGTTGCCCTTTCGTTGTTAAAGAACCATGGCATCCTCCCAGCAGCTTTAATTCAGATGCTGATGGCACTGAAAAGTTATCTTCAGCAATAAATATGGGTGGAATAAACATACCAAAATAAAAACAGCCTATGAAATCTTCTCATTTTAGCAGTAGTTTACAGGGGTTGTGGAGAAAAATCCTATCCTACTACAAGCAGTCCCTAAAAGCAAACTGTTTTCCAGGTGTAGCAGACAAATGGCAAACCAATGAGTTTCAGGTGCATAACGTCCATAAATCTCGGAAGTTTTTATCTTCTTTGCTTTTCTCCCAACTCCCGGGGTTTCCCCTCCCTCCCTCCGTCTTCCTCCTGTCTCTTTCAGCTGTGTGACACCATTTGATTTTTCTCCTGCATGCTTCTCAGTCTCTAGGTTACTTTCCCACCACCACCAATTGCTAGATGATTTGTTTTCTCTTTGACAGGTTTATTTTCCTTCCCAGATTTACTTTCCCAGAAAGCACTCTCATCTTCATTTCCCCCATCATCTCTGGCTGACAGGCTCCTGGAGCACATTTCTCTGAGCAATATATCCTGCCCACAACACAACAGCTCTGCCATCCCTCCCTACAGTCCTGTCTGAGCTCACACGGCGGCTCTTCAACACCGGCTCTCTGACAAGCAGGATGTACCAGTTCAGAAAACAAAAGTGGAGCATTAAATAACACCCAGATCCTCCTTTGATGCTTCTGTCACTATTACTTGCAACCTCTATTATTAGGGCATGCTTTAATACTGATGCCTTACAATACTTCTAAATACAGGATTGGGTGAGGGGTCAAAGTAAAGGTATTTCACTATTGCCAAGACAAAATACCTTAATGCTCTTAATGGAAAGCTGCGTGTGGATTTGGAACTCCAGCCACTAAAGGTTTACAGCCCCTTATACAAGTCATGGCCTCTTTTCCAATACCACCAAGACCTTCTTGGCAAGGTGGGGAGCCTGTCTGTGATCCCACCTGCTCCTGCATCCCCTCCTGTTCCTCCTGCCTCCGAGGCCAGGGATGGTGCAATCCCAGTACACCCACCATGGTTCATCACAATGCTTTTCTGGCCTGGAATAGATGACTTCAGGATCAGTCAATACTGAAATGGATGTTGAGCTAAACTGAGGGTTTCTATTGGCAAAAGATGCCTATTCTCAAAATGAAGGCATAGAAAGATAAAACTCAGTACTTTTGAATTTGGGAAAGGATTATGTGAGAGCAGAGGCTGTAGCCTTTTTATTACAGCATCAGAGACAGAGGGCTAGAGAGTATAAAATGAAAGTTTAGACTTTTGGTTGCATTTTATTTGTTTGTAAAATGTTTTGCTCTTCCACTTCAAATAAACTTACACCAACCAAATACCACTTCACTCAGATGTGCATGTAGGTCAGCAGTTTGCTCACCTCTGGCCACAGTTTTCCAGTCAATTTTTCTATATGCATTATTAATTTCAGTTAAACAGCTTCAGCTTTTTATGCACAATCCATCCAGCATGGGCCCAGCTCTTTTCTCAGGGGTTACGTACAGCATAGTAATGCATGCCTTTAACATGCCAGAATTTCTCTCTCAGTGTGTATAAAACCACAACTTCTAGAATTACCTATTTTTTTATTTTTTCCTTCTGCAATGCTTGTTAGGCTGTCTTGAGTACCTCCTAAAGAAAAAAATGCAAAGGAAATGTTCATGAATTGTAAAGGTCCTGTTTTGCTTGCCTAATGGCAATTCATCCCTGCTAGGAGCTATTTGTCTGCATCTCCACAGATAACTATTTCATGAAGAGGTTTCTTGGCTTCCACTCCCAGTTGTGTCCAAAAAGCTAATTTTGAGCTAGCGAGATGTCAGTTGTTCCACTGTACAGTGAGACAAGAACAAAACATATTCATTAGCATCAGCTGGTAGTAAACACCAAGTAGGAATCATCCCCTATGGGGTAAACATGAGTTAATTGATGCCCTGGTATTTTGACAGTTATTAAAATTTTAAAAAATATTTCCTGAGAGAATGAAGAAATGCAACTTATATACAAAGTCTGATTTAAAAGAGTAGACAAAAATCACTGCATAGGTCCTGTGAAAGTCATAAAAACACCAGGGTTACAAAACAGGCATGAAGAAAAGTCACATGCACAGAAACTAAATTCACAGGAAGGGGGCTCATGCACTTTGCTTGCTGTCAGAGACAATTTTTTTTTATTATTATTGAATGGACATTGGCTCAAGGCCTTGTTCTGAGAATATTTAGTAACTGCTAAGAGGCCTCATTCCTGACCAAGTGAAGAATGACACACAGAGGTGAAACCACAAGCGCAACTTTGCTAAACAGATAATAATGCCCAAGAGAGAATTTCCCAACCAGCTGGGAATTTTGCACTGACTCCTACAAACCTGCTGTGGTCCTTCTAACACCTGAGATCATCAGGATTTCATAGCTAAACTGAAGGTAGGTGTGTAGCAACCAGAGATACTCCTTGCCCTGCAAGTGGCTCAAATCTCAGCCCGGGTCCCTGTGGGGACATCTGGCAGTGTTGCTGTGACTGGCTTGCTGTTATTGCAAAGGAATATGAAGATAGCAATGTCATCCAAGGCACTCTGTCTTTTTCTGTTGCTTTTTCTGTTGGCAAAAGATGGTCCTGCCACATGCAAGTAGGAAAAAGAACACTACAGGTATGGCACTAAAATTAAGTCATTCCATCAGCAAGGGCACAGCTATTGCTTCTTTGGAGAACCAACATCATGTCTGCCCTAGCTTCCCTGGGTGCTACAACTGATTTAATGTACCTCTGACCATCCCGTGGGGACCAAGAGAGGTTATCACAGGATTAGGAAGAGGCTGTGTCTTTAAGACAAAGAGCCTTTTATTTGCTGTCCAGATGTAGTCAGTGCTCATGTTACAAGTTGCAAAAAAAACCAGTGGTGACCACAGCAAATAAGACTAAATCTATCAGACAGGTTCTCACAGTGCATTTTCAACAAGAAGAAAGTTCTGCTATTATCAAAGCCTTTACTTCAGTGAGATTGCAGATCTAGGGGAAGCATCCAGAAAATATTTCTCAGGGCCCTTGTGTTTATTAAATAGGAAACCTGTTTAAATACTGTCAGCTGACTGAGGCAAAACAATACAGTCCAGGAAAGCCTGCCAGGCATAGTTCTGTACTCCCTGGTATTTTTCTAGCATTTTTTTCCTTTTGTATCTATTTCATTTTTTTTAAGCAGGGAAAAGTAAAAGCTGACGGAAATTCAAAGAATTTTTACTGAAAGGCAGGGTTTTCCACAAAATTCAAATGTTTATTAAGATCCAGCATGATTCCTCTACTGAACTGATTTGTCAAATATTCATTAAAACCAGGATAAACTTCCTTTACTACACACTGAGGTCAAGACTAAGACACCTCCAATGACAGAGACTGTGTAGAGATGGGAGAGCAAGCAAGCTGCAGGTGCACAGCTTTGTCTGATACTGCTTTTGTGAGATCTCTAAGAGATTAATAAGACTGGCAGAAGAGTGTTTAGGAAGATAGTGACTGAAGTCAAAGCTGAATCTGATGCACTTGCAGCTGAAACATGGCTCTGCAGGGCCCAAACACAGGGCTGGGGCAGGAATGGAAGGGAAGCTGAACGGGAAACATTTTGGCCTCCTAGAGTGGTGGGGGACAAAGTCACAGTGAGCATGAAAGAACATGGTCTTGGCCTGTGGAGAGAGATCATTGCAAACACTTTTTAATTTGGGATTGTCCTTCTGAATGTAAAACAAAAGGCAGATGTGGCCTGTATGGGAAGGAGGTACATAGCGGGGGAGGGGGCAGTGAAAGGTTTCTCCAGGCAGCAAGATGGAAGGAAAATCAAACTTCATTCTTGGTAGAGAAGCACTCATTTTAGGCAAGGTGGAAAGTGAAGATTTAGAGATAACAACTACACTGGAATTAATTTATTTTTTACAGGCCTTGTATAGGGTTTTGCAGCTGGAAGGATTCTGCAGCAGGACAGACCAGGCAGGCAGAACTGAGGGTGTCAGCCTTGTGCCCCAGCACAGGAGCCAGAGGGAGAAGAGCTCCTGGGCCACGGAGAAGCTGCAGCACACAGGCCTGGCAGCAGCACAAGCTGGGCACCTCACACCTGAGGAGTTCAAACGGCACTGCCAAGGTGTCACTGTGCTCTAGAGAACACAACCTGTGTTCCTCTGTCCCAAAGCCCAGTGCCCAGCACCCTGCATGTCCGTGGGACCGTGCTACCTATCAGAGTAGGAGTGACAGAGGCTTCACAAACCATAAAAACCAGTCGCAGTCAGGTAAGTAGAAAAACAAGTGTCTAATGAAGAAAGGGATTATTTAAAAAAGAAACCAAAAAACCCCACAACCAAACCCCTCCCCAAACTGGGGTGTTTGCATTTAATAGTTACCAGTAACTGAAACAGGCTACTCTTCACCAGCATGCTGTAAATGAAGTTTGAAACTACTCTCTGCTAGAAGGAAACAGGTATTGCCTCTCCTGCCTCACCTCCAGCTCACATTTCTAAAGCTCTTTTTCACCACAGAGCCCCTGTGTCCTTATTTTGAGGACTGACAGCAGCAGTCTGAGGTGCATCTCCGTGCTACCACCTGGGTTTGCTAGATAATAATTTTCAAACCTATGAGTCTGCTTAGGCTACAATGCCTTCAGGGTTCAATTATTCTCCTAACTCTACCAAAAGTAACATTTATAAATTAATGTAAACTTACCAAAATGCAATTTTATAACTGATTCATGTTGTGTCTGTGCTTCCTCCAAATGTAGTTTGAATAATGTTTTCTAATCTACTAACACATAAAACAAACTGAAGAACTTTGATATTATTTCCATGCGCCTGTGAGCTCAAACGTAGCCATCTGTGCAACTTCAGGCTCTACTTGTGTGCCAAGAATTGTTATTTACTTACATTTGTCCTTGGTCCTCTCTGGAAGAACATTATTTGTGCAAGTGCTTTTGAGCACTCTGCTGTGTCTGTGAGAGCCGCTCCACCTGTGTGATCAGTTATCGTAGGTGCCAGGCGGGAGGGCTTTGAAGGAGGGACACTTGGGAACACCTGCTTCTTAGTTACACCATCAAGTAAATTTACACACACTTTTTTTTCCCCCTTTTTTAATACTGCAAAATTTCACATCTGGCTTGAGGCTCCTCTACTTCGTTTCATAGATTTAACATGAATC
This sequence comes from Promerops cafer, assembly GCA_013398275.1. NCBI lineage: Eukaryota > Metazoa > Chordata > Aves > Passeriformes > Nectariniidae > Promerops > Promerops cafer. Next base: position 536,128 of record VZSE01000421.1, read on the forward strand.
TTCCTCTGTCACCTCCTATGACTGATCTCTAATTTCAGCAATTCCCCTTTTCCTTGGGGAGTATCTCACACACAGGTCACCAACAAAACTACTGTTTTTTCGTATCCAGGAAACTAAAGCAATTTTTGATTGCTTCTCCTGATGCATTGTGTTCAGCATCATCAAATTTAAAAGGTTAATTGTATTAATATTTCAGGATTTCCATGTCTGCCCTGACAAATTACCATTCACAATTGTTGGACCATCTTGCGCTTTTTGGTTTCTTGCTTTTGGGCCTTTCAGTTCTTTCTGTGGGGTGAAGTGAGATGTGACGACGAATTACCTGTTAGGAGCAGCCCACGGGACACACAGATGTATTTCCTAGATTTCACTCTCCGCAATAAATTGTGAGGAAGGAGTGACAGCACATACATATGCATCGTTAAGGAGGGTGAAGGTTTGGGTAGCAAGGCAAGAGGAGATGAAAATTTTTAGCGCCTGATGAAGCAGGAGGCCACTGAGTACATAGACTGCATCTGTGATGGAAAGGAAATTAGCCTGAAATACAGACATTTAAAGTCCTTTGGTGTGGGTGAGTGGATGAGGTAGTTTACACCTGCAGCAGGAATGTTCAGAAAGGAATAGCTCTATTGTGCAAGAAATGGTATAAATAAAGGTGCACAATACCTGAGGTGCTGCTGATGATCTGGAAACCTTTTACACATTTATTAGCTAGTTCTACTTCAAACTCAGTCTAGGGTCAGTGCCATGTAACCCTGTGTGCTCCCAAACAGCAGCTCTGCAAACACTCTTGGGCTTACATTTGCGGATTCTATTTCAAGTGTAAACTACTACGTCCATAAACCACAACTCCCCTTTTCTCTGAGTATCCAAGAAGAAATTGTTCATTTGTTTTCAAGTGTTTGTCCACAAATACATCTGCCCAGAACCCTACTCTGGGTGTGTCCATCAGGACTTAATCCTGACCCCAAACACCCATCTATGGTGAGGCTGGGGCTCAGAGGGCCACAGAAGCTGAGTCCATTGGACCAGTCAAACTTCAGGCTTCATTACTATCATTTTTCATGTCATTTCAAGCAGGCAGAATAGATTTACTGCTGTAATAAGGCAGTGGAGCACTTGTATCATTTACAAGGAACCAGTTCTTTCACTTTTCTAATGAACTTTTAGCTCTGCCTCCTATCTGAGACTCCTGCATCTCTCCATTCAAAAGCTCAGTCAATTCAGATTGACTTACTTAGGTGCCTTACCAAGTAGAAACCCAGCTCACCACTGGCGCATTCCTCATCCAACAATTGCCAGAGCAGGAGTTTTTCAGGCAGCAGCTACAGCTTGAAGTTCAGTAGTCCTATTTTCCCTTATACACAAATATACTCTTATTCCTTACATTTTTTGCTTAAGGTCTGCCACATCCAGATCCTTATTGAGGACCTGAAAGTGCTAAAGGCTTCAGCATCCTCAGTTAACATGACTTTTTATTTGTGCACACTAAATAATTCATATTTCTCCATCTCAGGAATATAATTCACTCCTTGAAGAACTTTACAATTCAACTCCAGCTGGGAAATGAGGTGAAGTGAGAGTTCTCCAGGAGCTTTCCTGTTAAACTATCCAATAGAAAATTTTTTGATAGAGATAAGCCAGTCAGAGTTAATATTTTTTTTGGCAGGAAGAAAGCTCTTATTACCAAAGAGAAAAATTCTGATTTAAGGTGAGAGAGATTCAGATTTTAATTCTTTCTGCCTCAGAAAAGGGATTTAAACCTCAGTTTGCTCCATTCCAGGCAAGATGGACTCACTAAATGGTCAAGATGGAAGACAGACTTTAGAGCCTCTCTGGTCTGATGCTTTATCAACATCTATGAACCATTCTTTATCAAAAAAACAAGGAAAACATAAATCTCTAGAGAAATACTATTTCAGTGAGATGCACACCAACTTTGCATCGAAAGTAAGTATATTGACCATATTTTTTCTTTACTCTTTTCCCCTTTTAAATTTTATTTTTAGACTTGCTCCCTCTTACCCTGGCAAAACACATCAAATTGGTTAAGATTAGGTAAATTCAATATTATTTCAACTTGGATGGGGCACATGCCTGAGTTTTTTCAGTAGATACCTTGTATATTATTTGATATTTTATATCTGAGTCCTTGACAGTTTACCAAGGACAGTGAATTGCTAGAGAAGACTAATTTTAAACTCAGTTCTGGTAGAGTCCAGTAGTACATTGAATTGGAATTATCATTATCTGTTATTTAATTTTTCTCATTTTACATCACCAGGTTTTAGAACAAAATGATTCCTAAGTTCTGGCCATCAAGGCTACATCTGGTACTCAACAGAGGGGTTTCATGTGTTTTTTAACAGTCCATCCTCTTGTCCTATACGACTCACTCTCTCTCTACATATATATGTCTATACAATTGGAAAGTTTTCAGTCACATATACTGAATAAATTGAAAAACAAGGTAAATATCAACGTTGTTAGTGTCCACTCTAATATGACCAGCTGCAAAGAATTTGCTAAAACAAGTAAATGGAAGTACAGGTGAGAGAAAGAAGTTAGATTGTAATATGATGTGTATAATGTGCAACTGATTAATAGAGGTTTTTCAGATTCCAGCAGATGAATGGCAAAACTCTACCATATTTCATACCTGTATCCCTCAAGGTGGCTGAAAAAACATGCTGCAAACAGAGATCTTCGTATCATTTTTAAAAGCTATGACTGCATGACATATTTCAATTTTTTCCTTGATGTGAAGACAACCCCATGTAGGTAGTAAGCCTAGCTTATTGTTTCACCATCCTAAAATCCAGTGAGAGGAGATGAAATTCTTTGTTTTCTAATTTAACACATTTATTTTGGTAGTCAGTATCTATTTTCTACAAGTTTACCTGTAAGCTGACAGTAAAAAGTTGTGCAAAAATAGAGTTTTATAAAAATTTATTATTTCAAGCTCTAGATTTGGAAGACATCCAGGATATAAAGACACCCAGATCATAAGTTTTAGGATGAAAGACATCTGGCTCACGACAGCTCAAAAGCCAAGGTATCTGAAGGCAGAAATCGAACAACAATAAAAATCAGACTAGGGTTTTTTTTCTTTGAATAAATAGCACAAAATTATTATTAACCTGAAAAATTAACCTCTTGGTCAAAAGAGTTGTATTTGAGAGTGTAAACACTCAGCAATTGCATTTATCCTCCCAAAATAAGGAATTTTCCTTATCAACATTATTTCTAAATTAAATGAAGAATAAACCATTTTTTCAGACCACAGTTTGATTTGCACATCTATTAAATCTCCACGGTAAAACTGTTTACCAAAAAATTGATTTAGAAGTCCAAAGCTTTCTGAATGTGTGAAACTGGGAAGATGACACAACATCAGTCTCACGCCTGAGGTTACCACATCAAGCACAGTCCAAAACCCAAAACCCTTGAAGTCCTGGAATGCTGTAAAAAGCAGTATGGAGCAGCGGCAGGACTCTCAAGGCAGATACACAAGCCATAATCCATGTCAGATCCTTCAAGAATAGTTTAATTTTCTTGGATCTTTCTTCTGAAATTTGTAGTAACTGGTGAGTAATCTCCACAGCACAGCCACAAGACATTTTCACGTGGAACAAAAATAAACCAAACTCCTCCTTTGTTGAAAATGTCGTGTTAGTTGTCTATTTGGTCAATAAAAGATTAACACCTTTTCTCTTTATGGTTTCACAAGGCATCCTGCTTTGCATTCCTGCAGACTGCCAGCCTACACCACCTTAGCAGGTACACCTCACCACAATGCTGGAAACGACCAGGCTGCAGCTCCTATAAAAGCAGAGCCAGGGTAAAGGAACAACAGGACCACTCACTTCCTCTCCTACAAGCAGCAGGTGCTGTGCTAGAAAATGCACTGACATCAAGATGCAACTCTGCAGTTGCTTTGTCTGTACACTGAAGTGCTTGCTTTCTGAATCTGGCAAACAAGGAATTGCACAGAACTATGCTAAACAGTGTAAGAAATTTAAAATTATTTCTTTCAAAGGCAAAGCTTAGAAACACTTTGCCTTAGGACTAAGATGAGGACACTGAAAATGAGACACGCTACTTCCTAACCTAATGATTTCTTTCATGTTAAAATTGAAGTCTCTCACATTTTTGGAGAATTTCCAATTACATTTTTTAAGGCAGCAAATTCAATCACTGTGAATTCCCCACTGCCTTTCCCAATTTCCACAAAGAAAAACTGTTGGCAGTGAAAGAACTAAAATGGAATTTGAAGCATACCTAACAGAGAACAAACAGCAATGAAGTAAAATAGGGCTAAGAAGACACCAACCAACCATTTGTGTCTGGGTTTTTTTTGTGTGTGTATATCTACACAGTGCTGCACAAGACATGTTTATGAAGATAAAGAAGTATTTTTAGTTAGCCTTGAACTTAACTCTGCAACTACACTGCACATACAGAAGTATCACGCAGATACTTGGATAGAGACCAATGAAGTTAGAAGGCACTGCTGTCACATTTTACAAGCGTAATGACACCACCAACGTGGAGCTCAGGATCACATCCCATTTCACAGCAGATACCTTGGCTGGATTCTAAACAGATCATGTATAATTTTATCAGAATTATCAAAATCAAGAAGAAACACTAGAACAAACTGTCTCATTTAAGAAAAAGAAGTCCCCTAAACTCACTTGGAGTTTTAAGAATTGGATTTTAAGAACTAAGTTTATGTTTGTCACCAGCTGGCTATTTAAACAGACAATTTCCTGACAGAAAACATAGTATGTATAGATCTGTGCTTCTATCTTCTATGTAATTGTTGAAGTTATTCTCCAAACAACTACGAAGCTCTTGGAAGGATTCTGATAGTATGGTCTGCAAGGCTGCAGCTTCTGTATCAATCCTTATTTTGATGGCCAACAGATGGCAATTTATTTAAATATTGTAATGTACTGGTACAGTAATGAAAAGATGAATGCAGTTGCTATTAGCTGTAAATGCCAAAGGCTTCAAAGTCAAGTCACTCAGGAGAAGCTCAAGCAGTGAGATGAGATGGAGGTCGGGCACAGAAGTAGCTCCAATAGCACAAGGCCCCATCTTGCCTGTGAACGCACCCATTGGGATTCACAGAGGTGGAAACAGACAACTCTTCCCAGTGAACAAATCAGCAAACAGAACAACAGAGAAGACTGAAGGTTTAAATGAACACAGATGAGGAGGCAACACAACAAAATACAATTAAAAGAAAAATAAAAAGCAAAGGGTTTCTAAATTCAAAGAATTTACAACTTTACATGGTTCCAAAGTGTGCCCCCCTCAACTAAAAACCTGTAGATCTTTAGGGCCAGACCTGTAGAACCTTCCACTCCATGTATCCACAAACAGCTTAAAAACCAATAAACTAACATTTCTTTCTCCCTACCCCACAGTCCAGCAGTTGAAACAGCACCAAGAGATGGCAGCGTGCAGTCTCAAAAGTTGGAGCTCACCTTACTTAAATACCAACTCCTCTCCTAAATTATGCCACAAAAATTCCACATTCTGAGAAAAACTGAAATGTAATGAAGGATCTGGAAAAGTACACATGAAAAATAAGGGAACTGAGACTAGAATACAAAGGCAATAGCACAAAGAACAGACAATATTCGACTTTTAACCATCCCTTTCCATACTCGGAGATGCAGAACCCGAAAGATGTCAAATTCAAAAGATTTTATCAGATCTTTCAAGTTTGCTTCTACAAAGAATCAAGACTTTCTCAACTTCTCTCACTTCAGAATACATAATTAAAGTCTATATTCAATATAGAAGTATTTTTAACAAATATGGGCTGTAACTCCTCATGCTTTTGATCTAACATTAAGCTTGTGCTACTGGATATCAGAAATAAATATCCTTTACAGAGACACTCAGTTTTTTCTACTCTGCTCAGGAGCATGCAACTCCAATCTAAACAGGGCACCATGAAAGGCCAACGACTTGACCGAGTTCAGTAGTTCTGAATGTCCAGAAATGGTACATATCACATGTGAACTCTAAATGAATCCCTTCCTCTAGCCCAGTTATTTCACACCACTCTCCTTTTAATCTTCTCCGGATCCTACTAGGATTTATTATTGAAACTACCTATATAGCTAATTGCCAAGACTTAGCTGAAGAAGTTTTTTTCTATCCATAGTTCTTCATCTAAGACCACCACCATCCCATGCAGTTTCTCCCAATGACACCAACATTAAAATTTAGCAAGTGACCATTCTCTTTGCAAGAACCTCAGATCTAATTTCTACTCTGTTCCAGAAGGATCAATTTATCATTTCAGAAAATGAAATGACTGAAGGGTCTTGGAAATAATTTTGAGACCATAATTTTGAAAATAATGTCCGTGATGTCTCTGTTTCAAAAAACAGAAATTCTGCAAATGTTGAGTTTCTGACTATTTTACGTGTCTTAATGGCAAACACCTTGCAGATGTCTCAGTAAAAAAATCTGTAATCCTTCTTTAAAGCCAGTGTTGGTTTTTTGTTGTTGTTGTTCTTGCCTCTCCTACTTAAGAACCACTTTTAACCCCTTCACAGTCTTAGAGGTAAACTGGCAGTTCTTCAATCGGTTTAGTACAACGCTAGTTAGTACTGGCAGGCTTCTGCTATTCTATATTCTCTCTCTGCCATGTCCACTTCCCATCTCAAAAACTTTCTTGAACTGACTGTGTCACTTGTGCTTGCAAATTGAGAGTGCATCATTTCTAGCTGCTCCTTACAGCCGTACTATTCTGTCAAAACAAGAAATAAGCTAGTTTGCTGAATTACTGGCTCTAGTTATCAACCAACTGAATGAAATGTCAGACATTCTGCAACTAAGAATAAGATTAAAAGGAGTCAGGTGCACTAGTTGCAAAAATGAAGTTGCTAAAGTTAAACAATTAAACACAGTTCATTTTTTCTTATTTAATAAATTATATAAAAAAGTGAAACTTTTTTTTACACATTATTAAAAAACAGTTTCTTATCTAACTTCAGCAATAATACAAGCAAAAATGAAACCGATTTAAATTTTTGGGTGGACATTCCATATCCCATTTAAGTGGAGTCCAGTGCGCACAGCCTCACAAGTACTGATGACTTTTCACTCCCAGGGTTGGTCTTCTTTTGTGTTGTTCTGGTTCCATAGATGACCTCACTGTTGATTTGGGGGAAGAAAAAAAACCAAAACAAATAAAACAAACAAAAACCAAACCCATATTGCTTGGTCAACATTAAAAGAAATCCAACAAATTGTGGCAAGTTTCAACACCTGTTCAAACCATAAGTACTTTTGTACCATCATACAGATGTTCAATTACCTTTGTCACAGCAACAGTAACACGGCATTTTATCTTTAGCCTTGTAGAAAAAAATGAAACTCAATAGTTTATGCACATACACACACAGAGTACACTTGACAAGAACGCTTTTATGTGGTTTACATTTCACTTTTATTTAATCCTCAAAACTGCCCATATTGCAGGGGTTTTCTTGATGAAATATGGAACTGAGCAATTAATTCTACAAAATTATGGTAAAAACTTGCTCGTTTTTCTACCTTTATTGCTAAGAAACTTTACAGGTGCACAGTTTGTAAAAATAACCCTTTTAAGACTGAATGTATACACATGCTACAGGATTTTAAAAAATGACATTAGCATAGCACCTCCAGATGGGGCAAATGCAGTGCTGAATACAGACAGAATGTTTACGAAGTTAGAACTGCTCATTTATTTTACAGCTTCTAAAGGGAAGAAATTCTTCAGTCCTAAAAGGGTTAAGTAGAAACCCTAATATACTTCTTTTTCTAACAAAGCTGCCACTCAATCCCACAGTACAGTGCTTGAAAACAAAGTCAAAAGTCTGGCACAGGAAAGTATACACATTTGTTCAGTACTCATAAACACAGCTGCTTTTGAAAGAAAGGAATAATATTGTTAATAATTGAAGAGCATCTTAGTTTCAGGATGGACATCTCTATGGAGTCATTTAATCCACAAGTGGGTAGCTTACTTCCAATAGATAATTTGATTCACTAGGCATTAATATTTTCTATATGGGGAATTCATCAATTTATGTCTTGAGTTTATGTCTGTGCAATGAAAACAAGTACAGAATACCATTATTAACACAGTTGTGGGATGCCCTCAGGGCAAATAATTAGGAAAAACATCAGCAGCAGATTATTAAAGACTACGCTAGTGTTGAATTCTGAAACGCAGTTCCAAGCAACAGAAAACAAGAAAAGGCATAGCTAAATTAGAGCACTCAATTTGCTTCTTCTTCCTATAGCTGGAACTATAACAACATTCTGAACACAGACTCAATTTCTATGTATACAGAATTAACAGCAGACTTAACAGATAAATTTGAACAGTTTTAAGAGTTTCATACTGAAACATTTTATAAGTAGTTTTATCAAAATCTTGAGATACTGTTCATATCATGAAAATTGTTAACAGCTCACAATATCACCCCACAGAAAAAAAGTTCAGGAAGATAATACATCTGAACAACTGGACGTATTAACAACATTAAGGACCTGGAAGACCATTTCTGTACTACAGAATAACTACTGGCAACAAGAGAGCCACAAGCCAAATGATAAAATGGTCTTGTAAGCAGAATAGGCTCTTTTTTCACCCACTTGGCTGTAGTGTGTAGAACAGCAGATATTACGCTAAATCTTTACAAGTCAAGGGATATTATATCTATTGGGCAAAATTACCGCATGTAAAGAAACTGAATATAAAAAGTATTGCATTTATATGTAAAAAATTTAAAATAATGAGTATAAAAGCACGTGTCAAGTTCTGAAAAGCTATTTTAAATAGTCTTTGAAGATTAAAAGGCTTGTTATGGTTTGCCTGCTGTGTGTCTATCATGGTTTCTTGAATACCCTTCAATCTGATATATGTATCTTGCTTATTTTAATTCTCAGTCAAATTAGTGATGAAAATCTGTGGCTCTTGAACTAAGCTGTACTGTAAGATATTTATGTGCTTCTAACAAAAACACTGTGAAACAATTACTGCCGCAACACAATAAACCAAAATTTTACAGCACATACAAAGGTAAACAGATTTGCAAGTAAATGCCAGTAAACAGTTTAAAACAGAGATAAGGCCACAATGAATCCTGCCCTTGGTCACTGAAATGGAGATGAGGTGAGGCAGCATTCACTAGTGCTAGGAACCAGCATCGCGACTACGTCACGGGAACACGTTTGGTAACACAGAATAATGAGTATGAAGGCCTGTGGTAGAATACAAGCACATTTCAGGAGGATAGTGGCACTGATTTTACTATTTGCTAAATATGCTTTATAACCAATTTCTTCCTTTAAACACATTGTTTTCACACATACAACGGCATACTAAAGCAAACAAGTAGAATGGAGCGTCAGAGTACACAAATATGGTGCAGAGACGATGCCTTAAAATGGTAGATGTTGAAACTGGAATAAGTGGTCAGAAATAAAAACCCTATGAAAATGGTCAACAGCTAAGCTTGTAAGCAATGCACGGTAGGAAACCACAGGTTCACATTTACACAGCAGTTGTGACTTTTGCTTCAGGGTATAGAAAAGGCTGAACACACCATGAAATTTTGGCTTTTAAAGAGGAAAATCACACTGTCAGAACTTGTCCTACAAGTCTATGCCTAGCTCTGAGACTACAAATGAACTACTGGGGTATACGTTCAAATACAAATGAAGCAGGCAGGTCTACAAGGAGGAACAAAACACGATAAAGTCAAAATGAAAAACAAATGCAACAACCAACAAAGTCAAAGTGCAAATGAGCCTTGAATTTATGCTGGAGAGAAGACTTGAATGTTGCACAAGCTGTTGGCAGGGAAAGGGAAACCCACAGGAAACAAGGATGGGAGGAGTTGACATCTTCATAGTGCTTTTATGATTTTCTATTTGCCCATTTCTAAGTAATAAAATTTACTTCTAGTTATTACTGTATGATCACTTCACAATGAAAGCACGTTCTCAATACAAGTGTTACACAAAAGTCTGGCCTAATTTACTGAACAGTATGAAGAAAAACATGCCTTTTTGTGATTCTCAAGTGATGAAGGGCATCACCGACCAATCCCATTTGTAGCACATACTTCTCATGGTACTTTAGTTTCATGCCAACAAGACAGAAGACATGCTGCCAAATGAAGTTATTGGGAACATTCCACTTTTGAAATAAAACATTTAACTTACACTTAATACAAATTATGTACAAGGTTAGAAAAACCTGAACAGATCCTGAAACATTTTCAGATGTAATACGACTGAGCAAGGAAGAGGGGGAGTAACCCACTAACAACTCTTCAAAAACACCAACATATGCCTGTGACATGAACAATCATTAATATGACTGCTTGAGATGCCACTTTTAGGAAAAAAACTCATGTAATGTTAGAACCTCATGAATTATCACTATAAATACATATTTTAAAAAAAAACAGAAATAACTATTAACAATGACTGAAAATAGAGCACTAAGTTAACATACATTGCATGTATTGCAGGCAAGGCAGAGGCATTTTTTAAAGCTTTTGCACAGACTTCATATAATCTTAAAAAAAATATGCTGGCCTTTACAAGGTTCTACTTGCTGAAATAAAAACAATTTCAGTTCATAAAAAGTCACAAGACTTCAGTTTAAAAAAAGGAACAGTTCCAGCCACAGACCAAAAATATATTTTTTTTTTAAAACTGGAAGAGTATGGTAATTAGATTATACAAGCATGGTCAGGCTTGGAACCTGAATATACTTCAGAGCAAAAGCTCAGAGGAAAAAAAAATATAAACTATTTGGTAACAAAAGTGTACTATATGTTGTGATACAAAAAAGGTATGGTGAAAATGTACCTTTTATACTAAAGCTTATACAAGTTCCTTGGTCCATAAAAACTATGTTGTGTTCATGTTTTCTAGTTTGCTCAACATGTATCCCAGCCACATTTTTGTTTCTTGCCCACTAAAAAAAACACAGCTGAAAAATAGATTTTCAATAAAGTTCTTATGTTTCAGATGTTGGTTTTTTTCTTTTTTTTTATTGTGGCTTCTGTTTTTCAGATCAGCACTTGCAGGTAACAAGGTTCAAATCATATCACCTAAAATGGAAAAGTGTTTTCCCATGAAACCACAAAAATTGTTCAGTTCTCTTGAATGTAGCACGAAAAGTCAATTAAAGTCCAGACAAACAACAGTAGTTAGGAAACTACAGTTGCCGTAGATGATGTGACATTGGTGGGGTTTGTGCTGACGCTTGTGTAACTTCCCTCACTGTTTGTGTTTGTTTCACTGGAAGCCATGAGGCTTGAGTTGGCTCTGAGGATTGCTCCAGCAGCACTGCAGTGTGGCCGTGGCCCTGGTTCCGGTGTGTATGTAAAGGTAAGGCTGGTGGAGTAAATTATGCCATCGTTACGGACCAAAGTTACTGGAACCTGGACTGGCTGTCGGACCCACCTCCAACCCTCTCGAAATGCAGAAATGTCTGGAACAACACAAAGCATGCTCTCTGCACATCTGAAAAACAGGAGAGTCAACTGAGTACAATGTACTAAAGTTGAAAGAATTCAATAGAACGGAACAGTTCTGTTGGAAGGGACTTACAATATTTAACTAGTGCACACACTGACCACTTCAGGGCTGACCAAAAGTTACAATCATATTATTAATATTAAGGCCCAATGCCCTTTATTTGGATAAACACAGAGAGGCTTGGGGCATCAACAGCCTTTCTAGGAAGCCTGTTCTAGTGTCTGACCATCTTCTCACAGTAAAGAAATGTTGCCCAGTGTCCAGTCTAATCTTCCCTGGTGCAGCTTTGAACCATTCCCATGTGTCCTGGCATATGATAGCAGGAAGCAGAGCTCAGCACCCCCCTGCTTCCCCTCCTCAGGAAGCTGCCGAGAGCAATGAGGTCACCTCTCAGCCTCCTTTTCTCTAAACCAGACAAGCCCAAAGTCCTCGGACACAACTTCCTAGGGCTTTCCAGTCCTTCATCATCTTTGCTGCCCTTCTCTGGACATGTTCCGGTACCTGAACATCATTCTTCCACTGGGGAGCCCAGAACTGCACGCAGTGCTCGTGGTGAGGCTGCACCAGTGCTGACTGCAGTGGCACAGACACATCTTTTGACCAGCTGGATGCAGCTGGGCCTCCCTGCTGCCAGGGCACATTGCTAACTCATCCTGAGCCTCTGGGAACCAGCACTTCCAGACTCCTTTCTGCAGTGCAGAGAAGTGTACACTTGAGTGTGTACACAAGTATATATTCTTCAAAGCACTCAGTAAAACATAAACACCATAAAAGCAATAGAACATATTGTACCTGTACATGGTTTCAGCTTCCACATCCCCAAACCAGACACGTAAATTCGGAGTGAAGTTCTGTCCTGTAAGTTCCAACATTGCTACATCCCCACCACCATTCAACTGGAAATGGTGCAAATAGAAAAAGAAGAAAATCCCCCCCAAATATGTATTATTCAGAACAAACACTCTCCCCTCAGAAAAAAAACAAATGAAAAACCCCAACAAACAAAAAAATCCCACCAACCAAAAAAGCCACAAACAAAACCCTCACATGCAGATAAGAACTTTAAACAGTGCTGTTTTTATCAGCTGGACAAAACCAAAACACAAACACAATCAACACAACTGAAGTACAAAGAAGTAACGCATCTAAAAGATACTGCCAATTAATTCGATACTATGAAGGAATTTCCAAGTTTTGATAATGGCCACTTAGAATAGATGTCAACAAGGCTTTGAAAACAGAGAACAAAATCTTTCAGAGAAGGTGCTAGGGGAGCTTTAAGTTTTCCCTCTGCCAAATGCTGGGGGTTTTTTTAGTAAGGTTCTCTTTGATCTGTAATTGGCAAGAGTCAAAAACGATTTCTAAATAATCAAACAGAAGTCCTAAGGATATCACTACCATGGTACTTTCAGAAATAAAATTCTAATTGTATACAACAATATTAGTATTATTCCTATGATAGATAGGCTCATGTATTCTGAAATGTAAGTAAGAAAAATTATTACAACAAAGTAATTTTATTATTTATAAAGCCGTTAAGACTGTTTTCCTACAGTATTTCACAAGGGTACCATGAAGGTTAAATGAGTACGACAAAAATAATCTCAAAAACCAGTTTATTAAAACGAACCACCAACTTACTTGAAGACTTTCCACAACAGGCACAGGTGTCACTGGAGCATGGACTGGACCCATCCCCTCATAAAATGTATATTCTGCTTTGTCTGTGCTAATGATTGTCCAAGAAGCTCCATCATTAATCATTTCTTTATTTGGTTCTTTTGGGCATGGAGTGGCCTTAGAAAGAAAGAAAAGCTTAAAATCTGATCTGTAGACATGTTTGTCAAGTCACAGACCTAAAAAACAAACTCAGCCAGTAACAATGCCTGTTATTTCGAAAACATGTTTCCTTATGTTTTCCTCTAAAAAATGGCCTAGAGAAACCCTCTTCACAATTCAGAAAAGCTACTAGAAAACTGGTATTTGTGGGAACACCATAATTCTCACCTAGAACACTGTCACCTCTCAAACTTTATGCTTTATTTTAGTTCAACTTTCAAAGTTTTAATGTCATTCAATAGGCATTAACAAAAAAACTACAGCAACTAGAAGCAGCTGTTTTAAAACAGATCTTTTATTAATGCAAAATGTCTAAAACAGCTACAGACTGAAGTGGAATACTTTTCATTAGTTATTATTTTTATCTGCTCAAGATTTTTTTTTTGAGTTCTTCACCCTCCACAAAATGATGGAAAAGCTTGTGTTTCAGTGTTTGTGCAAAGACACAGGAGAGAAGCTGAAATGACAGCCTTACAAATCAGAGTAACAGAATCACAGAATGGCTTGCATCGGAAGGGACCTCGAAGGTCATCTAGTGTCTCCCTCTAAATACTACTAAATTTGTATACATAGATAGATACATACATAGAAAATACACAGACAAAATTTTTTTTATGGCAACAGAACCCTCTCTGAACAACTGCACCACCTAGCAACCCACAAGAAAATTGTGTATAAATTAAACCCAGAAAAAAAAATGAGACAAAAACTTCTAATAACTAGATTCTCTTTCCCTCCATTAAGCTTCAAGGATATATTAGTAGGTAACCATAATCTTCACTCTTCAAAGTGGCAGATAAACTTCAATTAGCATGAACTGTCCATATCAGATATTAAAAAACAAAGCTGCATTTTCATGTGCACTCTTCATTCTGGTCTGATCATGTAAAAAGCACTGAAAATAGCTGGCAAGGGAAGTCTGTGACATGGATAGTAACTACAGATCTTTCCAAACTCAAGATCCCCAAATGAAACTTCCATCAGAAACTGAATTTCCATCAGCTTCTGAGTTACTAGCCCAACTCCAAAAGAAAAGTTGTTCTATAGGAACTGTTGTATACTATTTTGAAGCATGACACCTTTCCTATAGGCTGATTGCAATTCTTGTTTGCATGGAATGATATACTTTGAGTCATGACAAATAAAACCATGGATATGAAAAAATGAACAACCCTGTAAAAGATCCTTGATTGACTTTTTCATATTTCCTAAGTCCATGACGTGGAAGGCAAATGCCACATAATTTCTTCTCAAAATCCTGTTACATCAAGTATCATTTCAGTAACACATTACTCCGTCTGTTACATAAATCTTTAAAAGGTTTCAATTCCTCTTCTGGAGAAGCATTCTTCCTTGTCACTTCCAAACAGAGCTCCAGGGACATTTCTCACCCTTTCTTTCCTTTCCTTTTTTAGCTAAATTTTCTCAACAGGTGGCACTGGAAGATTAAAATGCCTTAACATCATGCTTAGTGCTCATGTACTGTCTGGCTTCAACTGGAGACAGAAGTTACAACTTAGGATCCTAGGGTTGCAGGCTGACAGTTTTCTGAAACCACCACCTTGATGTGCAGCTATGAGTGATGACACAATGTTGGATGCCATCAGAAAAGAAGTGCTGAGAACAAGCTACCTAGTATTATTTTGCTAGTGTAAATCCCTTGTTCACCTAATTTTGTAATACTAGGTGCAGTTGTGGTCTCCCTGTGTAAAAAGGTTGTGAAGAAAAAACAAGCAAAGGGACAGAAAGGGCAACTAAAATCCCCAAGGAGTGCTGAACTTATGAGAAGAAATGGAGAAGACTGTACTTTTCCAATTAGGAGAGAAGAAATTAAGATGTTGAAGAAATTAAGAAATTAAGGTGATGAAGAAACTAAGATGGCTAAGTGAATGCAGAATTGTTGCTCACTAAATACTGCAAAACTGGAAGTAGGAATCACTCACAGAAACTGTTACATCATTCAAAACAAATACAGCAAACATTTACTACACAGGAACCCTCTTGAACTTTCTGCCACACATTACTGAAGAAAAGAAACATCTGCACATTCTGAGGTAATCAAAGCAATGTACACATCTACAAAATGACACTAAAAGACAAGAGTCAGGAATGCAGCCTTTAACAACACTTGGTACAAGAAGTGTGGGTGCTGGCAGAGTACAACTACATTGGACTGTGAAACACAGCCAGATCCACCTGCTTCCTGTAAGCACCAACTGCTGCTGCTGCTGGTAGACTAGACACAGCCATGGACTATGCTCTGATCCAGTAAGGCATGATTTATATCCTCTCTCCATGCTCCAGAACACATGCAAAGAGAGATCTGGCTGGTGCTGCAGCAACTGAATTCCAAGGTTCATGCTCATCTGCAGACTTTTTACAGCCTCTTTGCTTTAAGCCTCTATGGTCTCTATATAGGGCTATTTCCATTCACCCAAGAGAGACTTGTCATCCGAAAGTTTCAGGATTTTGGGGGGGTTGTTGTTGTTGTTATTGTTGTTTTGGTTATTTTGGGGTTTTTTTGGTTGTTTTTTTTTTTTCAACAGTGACCACAGTTTGTCTAGATTCCTACTATAGAACAGTATACACATGCTGTTTCCCTGGCCTTTGTCTTCTGATCCAAAACAAAAAACCCAGATAAAACGAGGTTTCTCTCCTGACACTGGCAGAAAGAGTTTATCTTCCATTGTGATTTCCCCTGCCAAAGCATGGTAACAGTCTGACATGCAAGTTACCAGATTTTATTCAACAAGTATAAGCAGCAGGTACCTACTCCACTAAGAGAATTCAGGATAGGGAGTGTCCTTTTATCTAACTCCTACCCATGTAGAAAGTTCAGAGCTCTTATCAGACTGAGCTCTGTGAGTGCTGCTGAAACTGAAGAGTGGTAGGACATCCCAATAGTTCCACAGGCAATTCCAGGATGCTGAACTAAGGCAGCTGTCAGAGAAGCAGATGTTTCTTCATTCAGTGCTTCCCATACAGTACTCTAAGAATGATTAAATAGCAGGCTGATCCTGAGTTATTGTAGTTAAAATTACACAGCTTTCTCTTCTTAATGATAGTCCATTCTCCCTTACAAGAATATATATTGACAGATAGGTATTTCTGCTGTGTGCTGTGGGTAGAAACAATAGCTCTAGTCCCTTCTGAACCACAAGTCATGAATATGTTTACTGAAATAGGAACAAAGCCTCTCATATTCTCTTTCCATTGTCCCAATTCAGGACAGAATTGAACTGACTCTTTACCAAGCCTTCCTGTCCCTTCCTTTAAATTAAGGGACACCTTAAATGTTAGCTTCTAATTTCCTACTTCTACTTTTCTTACCCAAGAAGGTACAGCTGTTCTAAGGAAGTCCTGAATCTTTCCCAAGTATGGTCATCTTCCTGGAGCACAGCTCTCAACACCCTCTATCTCTCAACACCCTTTGTTATTTGAGCTGCCCCCAAAACATTTAAAGAAAATTGCAATACTTAGGTAGTCATGAACTTGGTCAAAGTCTTCAGAGTCACAGAATATTCTGAGTTGGAAGTGACCCACAAGGGTCATCAAGTCCAACTCAATAAAGACTGAGCATGTTCAGGGATTGAGCCCACCACCTTGCTGTTTTCAGCACCATGCTCTGACCAGCTGAGCCAATCTCAGGGTCCTTTGTTGGTCTGGTAGGAATTACCTTGTGAAAGTGCTACAAGCATGCTAACATACAAGAGACTAAAACCCGATGTTTTTCTCCACCTGCTGGAGAAAAAAAAAATTTCTGAGACAGTTATATTCTTTACAGACAAATCACATTTCTGTGGCTTTTCAAGTTACTGTGGGCAACTGCCACAGCTGTCTGTGTTTACACTCTTAGCCAAGAGTGGCAGCTCTGCTGAGTTCATCATGAAACAGGACTATTATCAACTGTATCATTTCCTATTTGCTGTAACCTAGAAAAGGACACACAAATAAGTGGTGCAGCTCCACTGGCATATGTCAACACGTTAAGCCACAGTATCATGATCACATGCACAAGTTTCTAGCATGTTTCCTTTTTCTCCATTGGAGAAACCAGAATTCATTTTCCAGACATGGAAGAAGATTATGAGGAAAGAAAAACAGATTTGGAAAGGCACAGATAACAATTTGTTGCTTTCCATCCTCTCTTTTCAAAACAAAGAATTAGACTCACATTCAAAACCTACAGCAAAAATGGCATTCAAACATATTTTGGGGATATTTGGGAAAACTTTGCAACTACACTTCTCATCTACTGAAACAGTTCTAAACAACTTACTTGAAATTGGATTATTCTCTCCTGGGAAAGGCACAAATACATTCTCTCAGTGTCTTTAAGGTAAAATGCACATTTATGGAGCTGTGATACTGGATCATCTGCATCCAATAATGCCGTTTGTTTATCTACTTTTCGAATTATCTGTGAATGAAAATTGTACATATATTTTAAAATAATTTCTATACTTTATTACATATATACAGTCAGTAAAGGAAGTGAATGGTAACTTTTTATAGCATTTCCATGCCTTTCATTTTGATACCAACATAAGATTCATAATTCTTAATGCTTTTGAAACAAGAACACAACATTGAAGTGATACTCAGTACTACTTCAATGTGCTGCATGCATATATATTTTACCCATTTTTGCTGAAGAAGTGGGGAAAAAAATTGAAGCTTCAGCAAAATCTACTTCTGTTTCATTTGCTGGTGTAAAAGGGCAGTTATTAATTACATTCTTCTTCAATTTTTATTAATTAATATTTCTAGTAGTTAATATGCTTCTACAGAAGCTTTCACCACTGACAAGATCAACAACATTCTGTGGCAGACTGGTTGCTGAAGTAGAGTAATTAAAATAAGGATTAACTAAAGGTATTGAGATGTCCTTAAGCACAGTTTTGGAAACAACAGCCATGACATATCTTACCAGTATTTGGTCATTAAATATTACTTAAAGACAACTGCAAAGAACAATTGTTCCTTATGTTTGGCAGTTCAGTATAAAAATATCTGCTGACTTAATTCAGATCTCTTTTACCAATTTATTTCTAAAATTGAAAGCTATTCCCTTAGAGAGTGAAAATCTGTAGCTAGTAATTTTAACTCAGCTCCTAGGAAGAAGTTTAATGCTTCATGCAATGCTACTAGATGCAACAGCCGAAATGCCTGAATATTTCTAAGCTGACAATCAGAAACCCAACTGTCCTCTGTGATATCTAATTATAATAAAGAGTACTATTAACAATATAAATTTAAAGGTTAACTTTTTTCTCCTAAATTCTTTGCATTTGCTTTTAAAATATCTGCAAATTATCTTTTAATTGCATCACCTTCCATCAGTCCTGTAAGGCAGTATGACAAATGTTCCCCATGCCAAACAAAACAGGAACTTTTAGCCTAATTTGCTTTAATCTGTTTCTGCTTACAAATAAGGTTTCTGGAATAATAAATGATGGTATCTCCTTTCAGCAGTAAAAAAGAATTAACATGAAGCCCATAAAAAATTGACATCCTCTTACTGAATTTCCTGTGCTTAAACCATATCTGTAGTGTAACCAGTGTAACTGCTCTTACTGTCAAACAAAATTTTCATTTTGCACCATTTACGCTGAGCAGGCTATTATCTTCTTCTTTTAGCTAAGTTTGGTATTGGGAGAGAATTCTGCATTACAGTCCTAGCAAAATTAGTCTGGAAAGGGGAACAAAAGCCTGACTGCAGGAAGTCTGTTTTTATATTGGTGCATTCTAAAGATGCACCTAAACTGGAATTAGCAGAGCCTTGTATGAAACTTGTAATGAGCTCACAAACCAAAAATTCACAGAAGATCCCATATGAAGCACTACTGATTATTAATCACAAAAAATTCCACTTAGGCTGGCATTAAGTGCATAAAATGGGTAAAAAAAAATCTATAATTACACTTAACTTTATTTACAAAACCCAGTACTGTGTATCCAGAAGTAATTTTTTTTTTTGTTAAAAACCAAACCTTAACTGGTTATTCCAAAGGCAATTCCCATGTTTCAGATTTAAAACAGATAGTATTAATAAATACGAAAAAATGGTTTTTGCAAACTGCTACTGGTATAATATATCCTCAGGAGTACACAGAAATGCTTTTAGATTCAAATCAGTCGAGCATTTTTAAAGCTGTGCTGGAACTCAACACATGGAAGAGTCTAGGGGCTGAAAATATTATACTCATCTATTCAATATCAATATTTGAAGCATTTTGGAACAGAGAAATCTACAATAATGTTTTTAAAATAGACAGATTAACCTATTTTGGCAGACTTAAATTCTGAAAAATTCCCTATCTTGTTTTACAAGTTGTTCTTTGTTTACAGAAATAATCAGCAGGTACAAAAATACGCTTAGTTAAAATAAACGCCATTTTCCATATAAAAATACCCAAAGGCAACACACAGGGCCAAAACCTGCAAATACTGCAAACCCAACTATGGAACTACATTAAGTGGCCATCTATAAATTAATTACAGCATTGGAGAAATGAAACTGTACCAGTCTCGGGAGTGCCATGCCAGTAACTGAGCACACAAGTTTGACAGTCTGCCCATAATGAATGTAGCCATCTCTCACTGTGAATTCTTCTCCTTCTGATTCATCATCATCCACTGCATAAAACAGGAATTTTCAGAATTACTTGTTTTAATCATCATTTTTCTTGATACAAGAAACATTTAACATCACACTATTACATCAAATATACACCCATTAACAAAACAAGTCTGCATATGGGCAATTAATATGGAGGAAAAAATGCAGGATTTTTTTTATGAGGATGAAGGAAAGAAAGTGAAAAAAATACACAGATTTGCTTTTACTTACAGAGGTGAATGTAAAATGCTCCCCACTGTTGTGAACTGGCATGGAAATTACCACCTTCTACGTGCAAATATCTGGTGCTAACTGTTTGGGATCGAAGTCTATTAAATAGTGCCACTTTTGTCCCTGATGCAATACATACTGCAAGGAACACACACAGACTTGAGATTATAAAATTACTTCATTATTACATAGAAAAGTATCAAAAAGTCACAAATAACATAAAATAAACTGAAGAACACTTGAAATCAAGACATAATTACCAAATATTGGTTTAGAAAATATTTATATTTGTGACAGACCAAAATAAACATAAAATTATGAATACAAAAACATACATAGAGGCTGCTCTCCAAAGGCATGCTAGCTCACAGAATTCTGCCACTTAGCCAAATGGGCCAGTGCTTGCCAGCTGAAAACTCCTTCTGTTCATAGTTCTCCAGCAACTGATTACTTAAGCAGAAGCTTTGGCTTGCCCTTGTGAAGTATTTAACTTTCAGCAATCATTTGAAGAATATTTGAAATATAAAGTATTCTTACAAATCACAAGCAATTGAAAGGAAGACAGATGTAACTATGTCAAATTATAACCATGCAACTTGTAATGTTCTCAGATCTGAACTTACTTATCATTCAAAAAAGAGAAATGTAAAGTTTGCTCCCCTAAAAAAAACCCAGCAACTAAAATTTTGCCATCAGAATGGGCATGTTGTTCTATTTGGTTCATATTTACTATTGAAGAACACTTGGTTCATATTCACTGTCCATCAAAACTATCTGTCTGAATATAAATTCAACAGTGCATACTCTGAGCCCACGGGCGTGAACTGCACAGCAACAGATTGCCTTTAGTCATGTGCCAAGCTAGCGGCCCCGAGATCCACATTCCATAGGTGAATGGGTTCCAGCCCAACACAGATGGAAGAGCCTTTTAAAGCACTAGTGAAGAGAAAGAGAAAAACAAACAACAAAAAAAAAAGGGTATCTCTTGAGGTGCTCCAGTGGTATGCAGGCAAAAAACGGTGGAGGAAAAGCAAAAACGTTCCCAATTATACGTTAGCACCAGAGATATCGTTAGTGGAAAAACACGGTAAGCAAATAAATCTGGGTGAAATATCACCATACAGATTTCTTAAATGACTAATTAAAAGGAACCATGTAAAACAAAAATAAGAACAACATGAAAATGGCATGAGACAGTAAGAAGGTGGCTGTGATGTGACAAAGTGCAGTTTGGATAACATGATGCTACTCATTTATCACAATCAGAAAGCAATCTCTTTGGTACTGATCAAAACATTCTAAGCACCAGATCATGGCAATTAAAGAGATCCAAAAGCTTAGAAAGCTGAGGTAGAACACTGCTTATACACTTGTCTATATTAATTCATTCCTCAGAATACACAGGGGTTTGGGTGAGCCTTTTATATCTACTAAATAATTACTGTGACTGCATAAAACTCAACAGGATAACCTATCTATATTGGAATATTTTAAAATACACTGATGTGTGCAGTTCTGATATATAGGAAAAAAAAACGGAAGTTGAACATTTCATTGTATTTCCCTTGGAGTCAGACCTTAGAATACATAACAAAAATTAATATGAAACAAAATTAATTGCTAAATAAAGAAAAAACAGTGAAATACTTACAGTCTGCATTTTTCAGTGACTGTTTCTTTTTAGAAGGTTTGGAGATGACTTTGATCCGTTTACTGAGGAACACACCGATGTCGTCACTATTGCCATAGAACATTTTTACCGATAACATGAAGTGCTTTCTCTTGTCTGAGTCTGATATGTATAATGTTTTGGCAGTGCAATAATTCTGCAGGTGAAAACATACTGTGGTTTATTCCTTGAAGTCAACCCAGTTCAAGGAACTATGCATATTTAATTATGAATAAAATAGGAAAACTGATGCAATAGTTTCTAAAACAGATGAGAACCTGTTTTTTCCATCTCTTGTGTATGCATTTCTTTTATGACTACTGTTTAGCTTTCTGAAGTGTTGCACCCAACCTCATTACTCTATGATCATTCTAAAGACCCTTACCAGGACTAAAAGACATGATTTGAGACCATAACTGTGTCAAAGCCACCTGTGAGGGGTCAAGAACACTACTAAAAATTACATTTGATTAGAGCTGTACAGACCCTACACTGGGCATGCACAGGGGACTGTGCAGAAAATGTGTTGAGCTAAACTTTTCTTGAAAGGGTAGGAAATGATTGGGTTTTGAAACACAATGAAGTTACTTTTGTCTAAGTGTTTATGCTAGGTGACAACAGAATTAAAAACACCATCTCATAAAGAACTTCAATTATTCTTTTCCTATTTAGAAGATATGAAGCATTTCTGGTAGACCATGCTGGAAATACCAGGTAGCTATAAAATACTGCTTAATAAAAAAACCAAACTTTTGCTGCTAGTTCTATTCCAACTGTTTAAGTCATCACAAATACCTTTAAAAAAAAGATCTTGTAAGCAATTTACACCACTGTAAAAAATAACCTACTAAATAACCTACTTCAATTGTATTTTTAGGCAAAGGGACTTACAGACTACTTCTAGCAGCAAATGTTTTGATAGTTCCTTGGTAAGATTATCCACTCATGCAAGCCAAAGAGCAGGACAGAGAATTTGGGCCAGAGACCATATTTTAGTTAGCCACTGATGCCTACCAAGTAACAGTTTACTGAGTCTCTGTCAACAATTACAAATTAAATGTTAGTACCTTCCTATGACCCCATGAGCCAAAATCAACAATTCAACTGTCCTAAATATTTTGAGGGATTTTTTTTCAAACCATTATGTAATACCTAGAATGTAAGAAAATAATCCAAAAATAAGAAAGGGCATTCCTTGAAATATGCACCATGTAGCTATAATACCCTTTGCAGTTAGTTATCTTAATAGTTTATTTCAGTTTTTCTACCTTTCCTTCCAAGTTCAGCTGCTGCATTTCTTGGTCACTGTTTCCTATCCCAATAAAGGCGCAAGGTTGTGACTCCTGCTCAGTGCAACCATCCCGCTCCATTTGCTCTTTTTTTTTCTTCCATCCACTGCCCATTAGATACACACATGGAGGAGGACAAAAGAACCTGAAAATGAAGAACACATTATGGAATTACACACAGTTTTCCAGATAAAGAAACCGATGTGTACCCAATGCTATCACATTCACACTTTGCACTTGAGTTTATACAGGCATGCCCTTCATTTGTCTTGAAGATTTTCTAAAAGGCAAATTAAAAAAAAAAAAAAAAAAAAAGGAAGGAAAATCAGCAGTAGATGCACTGTCACTGAGAATCTTTCCAGTTCAAAATATGTTAGATAACAGTCTGCATCTCTGTAACACCTTACAAACAGATTCTGAAAGAAAAGAAAAAAGGCCTCAAAAGTTATTACAGTCTTTTCCGGGTGCTTAACATGATGGAGGAATTAATACACACAGAACAGTTCCACAAACTAATTTAATGGGCAATGGCTGACTACAATCCCTAAATGTTTAGAGTTTTGTCATAAGCAAGAAGGGAGTTGATTCCATCCACACATAAATCTCTCCCCAGTTTTTAAATTGAACAGATAATTTTATATCTTCATCAGTATGCATAAAAAATAAGGCTTAGTTTTCAGCAGCACTGACTGTAATCAGTCAAGATGCTACTTACAGCAGTATGTTGAAAATGAAATTCAGCATTATAATACAATGCATTGGTCTTGAAGTTTCTGCAAATTGTTAAAGCCTGAATCCTGAAAAGGTTTGGTTTTAGTTAGCAAACAAGCTGCTGTGTTTTTATCATCATTTGATTATGATCAAAGATGAAGTGGAATGAGTACATCCATTTGTGAGGTAGCTAAAGAGGCATGCAAGGGAGGGGAACATGAAAAAGTTTCTAATTATTTTATTTACTTTAATTTGGAGAGTAGTGTTATAACTTGGCAGTTCTGCAACCCAACAATGACTCTTACCATACAGGTGAGGGTTTTCTGGCTTTGCTTGTTTTTAAATTGGGCTTGGGACAAGTGAATTCTGAGCAGGGGGAGCAGGCTCCATGCTGGGGCAGCAGCCAGTTGTGCTGCCTCAGTGGTGGGCAGGAGCTGTCAGGGCAGGGGGGTGAACTGAACTGTGGGCTCCAAGTCATGGAAAATGATCAGAGGACAAAATTATTCCATTTCTGAAGCGTCTGTGGGAGTCCTGAGCAAGAGAGGTCAGTGCCAGGTAACCAGTTGGATTTGATGATCTGAAAGGTCTTTTTCAGCCTAAATTATTCTTATTTCTATTAAACACCATTAATGGTAGCTTTAGTATGAAAATCCAGCGTAAAACTCCTATTTATCTCACCTAATCAGCATTATTATTTTTCAGCATGATCACATTTATTTAACAGATATAAAGTATTTATCTAAGTTACAGAATTCTTAACAGATGAAACCAAAGTGCTGTTAATAATAATACCATAATTAAATACTCATTTATTAAGAATATATATAAATAAATGCAAGTATTTGTAGTATTTTTGGTTAATGGACACAAATAATGTATATTCTCTGTCAGAAAAACAAATCACCAAATTTTAAGTCTTACTGTTATTTAAAATGTCTTAGTGGTTATGAAAATGAACAAAAATTTACTGTCTGCAGGCAAAAAACTCCTCAAACTTACTTTCTTCACTATAAATTTGCAGTCAAAATTTTTCACTTACATTCATTCTATTTACAACACAGCAAAGCAGGTGTTATACCAGTATGTATACAGCTGAAATATCTATGAACTTCTTTCGAAAGTATCATGGTCATCAGCTATAAGCTATTCCTGATGAAGAAGTTATACACAGATTAAAAATTAGTGTCAACCTTTATTAACAGAGCAATGCTTTAGTTAAAAAAAAAAACCCCACCAAACAAAATCAAAACAAAAATCCAACAAATCTCTTCTATTCCAAATAATATTACACCATAAAGCCCATGACACATTTACCTTCTTTCGTCATGTACTCTTTTTGTATTTATCTTACTGGTTAGAACACAAGAAAAAAAATCCCTACTTTTTTTCATACCCTTTCTCGTTTCAGCTTTATACTAAACCAAGTCCTCTGAATAACTACAGCCACTAGATGGCAATGAAGACCTGTAAGAAACAAGGTGTAACCCCCACTGATGAAGAGAAAACAAACCACAACAAAAAGCACTCTTAAAATTAGAATGCAGAGAAAAACCTTTGAAAACTTACTGAACAAAGAAACAAACTTTTAAAATTGATAAAATTTTAAGTTTGGTTAAAATGACAAACATGAAGAAAGAGTCTGGACACTCACAATTTGAATGGGTTTTCTTTCTCAGCCTTTTAACTTCATATTTACCGTTCCGCAAACTCATGTACAGAAGAAATTAGCAATGAATATTCTATCCAATACAGAAAACGTGAACCAGGTTTGAACTTTGGAAACACTGTACTAAATCAGATAAACATCAAAGGAGAGAACGATATTCCTTCAGTCAATTCAAGCCAATCAATACAGAGAAAATGTGGTACTTCAAGTAGAGAAGCTACTCTAACTGAACTCGCCAGGAAGCAAGGGCTTAAAGGAAAATAAGATCCACTCGAGTCATTTCTACCTAGTTCTGCTGCACTCAGTGCTCTCCTCAAACCACAACCTTCTGTCACAAAGGCTTGCTTTTTCAAATCTTCCAAGTCATCTGTGTTCATCTTATGTAAGTCTTTGCCTCCAGGAGAATTCATCAGATGCTTCTACCAGATAGTTATTTTATATCCAGAGTGACTCCAGAAGGGAAGTTTCTCCTTTGTTGGTCAATTCCTAGTGTGTGTCAATTACCCACATTGTTCTGAGAATGAAATTGCTCAGCAATCTTTCTTCATAGGAGATGAAAGAACTAACAACATCCACTAAAGAACTCAATGTGACAACAAATGAAAAATCATTAGGTACTACAGTGCTAAGGACAAAGCAGTGGAGCCACGGGGTAAGCCCTGGAAAAGCTATGCTCTCAATAACGAATTTTATCCAGAGGACAGGCACACTCAGTTCAGAGAAAAGAAGTACTTGATCAAATTACAGGAGTTCCTTCACTAACAGCTGTAAAACAAGATGCAGCTACAGCGTTCTTATGCTAATCAGCAGTGATCATGTTTAACTCTGAACAGCACAATGAAAATACCAATCTGGCTCACACTCTTTAGATAAACTATGCCTTGGAATCCAAAACACTTCAGTCCTTTAAACTGCTGAATGTTCACACCGTTCAGACTCTGAAGAGAGAAGTCTTAGTGAATGGTAAATATGCAAAACAATACAAGAAGTGCAAGCTAAATACCCATACTCATCAGGACTAAACAGCACCTGAGTCTCTATCAGCTGAATGCCTTTGAAAGGTGACAGTCATCCAACAGGAAACATCAGGCACAAAGTCTTAAACTCAACTGAAGCCCAACCTCAGCTTCTTACCTCCTGGCTTCTTTGTTAAGCTAAAAACCATTGACTTTGTGAAGTGCAAGGCTTGTGTGAAGGGTCAACTCAAATAAGCCAACTCCCTTCATTCCTGTTACTTAAAGGTATCAAAAACTCGCAAACTAACCTAAAAAGTCTGCATCCATGCACCTGGAATAGTGTTATTGTGATGCCTGTTTAAACCAGGCCACACTACCTGAGATCTGCACCAGCTACAGCAAGCTTTTAACAGAGTATTTCACCATCCAGTAACCTTCATCAAAACACTTAAAGGTAGTTATTGTACTAGCCTTTTAATTGTAATGTGCAAAGTTTGCTAATGGCAATTATTTTCCGTGACCTCGCAACAAGTAAGACTTAAATAAAGACTGGAACAAGAGGTCGAAGTTTGTCTACGGTTTTTTTAAGTTCTATATTTACTTGAAAGAGATGACAAATTTAAGAAATAATTCCTTTTATAACTTGAATTCCTCATTACAAAACTAATGCAAATTAAGTTATTCTTCAAGGTCCAAAAATTAACCAGATGGTATCTATGCCATAATGAAATACCATGGAAAACAGGAAATTTGTCTATAAAAATGGGTATGAAATAAGTTTCTTTCTATAAAGATGTATGCAAACCAACCCACTTCAGAAACTGTAGTGAATGTAAAAATGATGAAAACTTGACTGTCCAGTTGCATAAAGCAGCATTAAAACTTTACTAGTTTTGCTTACTCCAGAAATATGATGAAACAAAGGCCACAGTTTGCTACAAATAAAGCAGAAACAATTAAAAAACTCAAGAAAAAAAGAAACAGGAATATAATAATTCACCACTCAGTTTTACTAAGTACCTTAGGGCACACATAGATCCAAGGATTTAATAACTGGCACTTTCCTTTATGCTGATAACAACAGGACATCATTACTGATGCTGACAGTCTAGGAATTAGCAGAACAGTATTAGAGACAGTCTACATGGTACATTACAGCTTAAGAAAAACTAAAATATTTAAACTGAAAAAATGAAACTTTAATATGTATAGGACAAGACGGAACAGGCAGAACATGATGCACAAAAGTTCCACTTGAACATGAGGAAGAGAACAAAGGTCACTGTGTATGTGACTGCACATGGAACAGGTTGACCAGAGAGGTTGTGGAGTCTCCCTCACTGGAGACATTCAAGAACCATCTGGATGCAATCCTGTGCCACGTGCTCCAGGTTGGACCAGATGTCCCCCCTGGTCCCTTCCAACCTGATTGATTTGGTGACTGATACCACACCTTCATTTCATACCCATACCACATCAGCAATCATTTAAGCACCATACTATTTGATAACGAACAACCAGCTATTTTCAGTCCTGATCTTCTTTTAAAAAGCTCTGAAGTCTTCTACACTCCTTTGACATGCTTCCGTTCTTAAATAGATGAATCTGAGATAACTTGCATGAACAAATGCAGCTGTGCTAAGACATTGGACTGCACCTCAAAAAGTGTGGTACAAGAATGCCTAATTCCAGTTAGCAATTTACCAAACATTACCACTGCTTAGGTAAGGTATGTGCCACGGTGAAGCACCAGGTGAAGTATATTCAAGTCAACAGGATCTTATGGCATTACTATGAAATGCACACGGCAGCTTTCAGAAACCACTACCAAATAACAATTTGAAGCTTTGCCCTGGATTCCTGAGAACACTTCTGTAAGTTTAGAAAACAGTAAAGGAACTTTGAATAATCAAAATTACATACTTCATCTTTTTATATTCTCCTCTCTTTTGATGCAATTTGTCCTCCAGAATAATGATACACTGGACAGCTTTGCAAAATGTTCCTTATGAACTGCTCTGGCCTCAGGACTACAAAGTTACAGATACACTGTTTAGAAAGTCACTTTCTTATCTGCAGGCACACACCTCATTTTTGAGGAGTAATATATACTTTACTCATCTGCAGTGATGAGTTAATGATGCAACTCTTGAATGACAATACAATCTGACAAGATAACAATCAGAGGTTTCTATAATGTCATGATAAATCTTTTTGGCTGTTTGCCACAAAGGGTTACAGTTATCCTTTACTGCTAGAACAGCTCAGCATTGCAACCCTTTTTCATTTAAACATGGTAGAGAGCAAGAGGGCTCCACAGTTATACAGCAAATACACTTGTCTGCTTTTGTGTCCTTCCTCCTTCACTAACTTCCCACTTGATTCACAAAGAATTTTAGAAACAACTAAAAAGCACTTTGATTAAACAATTCCATGGACGTGCAGAACCTGGACACATCCCAAAAGAAAGAACCTGAGAAGAACAAATACTCAGGCACAGAATATTGAAAAACTGTTCAAAATATAGTCTGTATCTCTGATCCACATACATCAGAAAGTGCGACTGAGACAGGTAACAACAAACTGAGAAATCTGCAGGTTTAATTATAACATTTGTATTTTCTAACAGTCTTATACATAAATCAAATCTCTAGTCTCAAAGCTATAAAAACAATGATGCAAAAGGACTTATATAACAGTGGTAAAAGACAGGTTAAAATTTCAAGGCCATTATTGTGCTGAATATGTGGTCTTCTTGTGGTGAACAAACATTAATAATACAAAAAATAACCAAATACTGCACTATTCTAGTGAAATGGTAGAAGAGCATTTCTTAGAATTGAAGAATGCTGTGTTACATCATAAGAGGTCTACAAACCCACATATGAAGGAGCATCCTATTTGTTTCTACTAGTCATGCAAAAAAAAAAACATCACACAGAGAAGACTGCAGGAAAAGCACTTTTGCCTAAAAAGCATTCATTCTCACCTATTCCTGCAGATTCTGTCCCTTAGAAAAGTACCTATAATTGTTACATGTACTGTATTGATTTTTGCAAGGGAATGTTTATCACCAATACATGAATGACCTATCATTCTTTTTAAGCTTCTTACAGATGTGATTCAGAAACTTATCTGACTAAGGCTAGCAATTTCCCTTTCATATTAATGTGAAATTATTCAGAAAAAAACTCCTCTACAAGTATTCAGTGTTGATCACCTCATTTACTCCAACATTAAAATGGAAGGTTTAAAATGAAAACAATTTTAGGCAATAGAAGAAAAGCTTTGCCCATAGATAGGGAACCTCTTGGTAGAAAGCGGCATCACTCCATTGAATGCCATAGGTTTGCAGTACTTGTTACATAATTAAATGATTTAGGAGGAAGCAGTTTTTGTTTCTGCAGACTACAGTGCAATCTGAGGAGTTCTGCAAAGCGCTGTGCACCCAACTACACACTATAGTTTCCTTAGCTCCCAGCTGTAGACAGACTTCAGTACAGCATAAAAAGTTACCTTTTTTCATTTCCGTATGACTTCTGCGCAACTTTCGCATGGAGGATTAGCACTGTTTGGTCACCTCGCTCCTTCAGGTAATTTCGCATTGCTTCCCTAAAAATCAAAACACAATATAAGCTTTGAAAGTTTTTTTGGTTTTGTTTACAACAGAACGAAGACAGCTTTGGGGAAAAAAATCCCAGGACCTGAAATTCAAAAAAGGCCATCATTAACAGGGTCAAGATGTGTTTGCTCACTGTTGAAGACAATTACACAGTAAAAAGAAGTAATTATCCTGCACAAAACTAGCAATATGGGGTCTGTGATCATTTACAATTACTACATTTTCTAGAAAAAAATTATTATGATGTAAAATCGTAACAATGCCAATAATTACACCATGTTTTAAGTCCTATTTCATTAAGCACCATGCCACAAATTAGAACACATTTTATTAGTTAAATGTTTTCTTCATGACCAATTTCGTATCTCATGGTAATGACAAATTG
The DNA here is from genome assembly GCA_013398275.1 of Promerops cafer. NCBI lineage: Eukaryota > Metazoa > Chordata > Aves > Passeriformes > Nectariniidae > Promerops > Promerops cafer. The sequence goes on from VZSE01000421.1 coordinate 566,695, forward strand.
TCTAAGCTTTTAACCAAATCAGTGCAGTGTTTATATACAAGTTTTCTTTTGGTTTTGAAGATACTAAGAAAAAATTAAATTCTTCATCATATTGTTTCACCTAGTTTTCTAGAGAAAAGATCGACTTCCTGCATTCAATCCGGTTAAAAAAATAATTTTTAAAAAATGTTTTATTATTCATCATCACTGTAATTACAGATGTTATATAAATGCTGTAATTACCTCAAACACACCAACAATAATTCCTTGAGAGAAGCAAGAGAACAATAACAGCCAGTCACTCTTCTGTAAAATAATCTAACTGTTCATTAAGCAGCATGCCAAATTCAACACCCTAGGGATCAGCTGTGCCAGAGTGCTGGCAGGAACACAAGTTCCTGAAGGAGCTTTTGTGGGTTGAATGCCCACCAATGCACTTATCTTCAAAGGCATCTACCAGAGAAATAAATTATGAATTCATCAGGAATTTCTATGAAAAGATAAAACCCTACATTAAGAAGGATTTTTCGTTTGGTTGTTTGGATTTTTGTCTTTTTTTCTGTGAACTGCGCCAACTACTGAATTCCCTTAGGACAGATCTAGAAAACCAAACATTTCTAGTGAAAAAATTATGGAAGATAGAAAGCAGTATTTTATTGACCAGACCTTTTCCAAAAGAAATCCCCACACAGTTTCATAGAGAACAGCAAGTATATTGAGCCAGGGTTGGGCTGGACAACAACAACTCAGCTTTGCTAATGATGTTTTGCAAATTCTTGTGTTTGTCATGCCTGCATAAGACATGATTAATATCTAGTGATTAGTAAGCCGATTTTCTTGTAAATAGCAGGACATAGGAACAGAGAATAGATTTGAATTGCTGTTTTAAATCTGGACTAACTTGATCTATTTACATTTGACATTGGTAAAACTGATGTTTACCCATGAAAGTACAGCTGGAAGAACTGTTTCAAAGCCCACAGACTTACTAATTTACAGCCATTTTTTAATAATGTATTTTAAACCCCAAAACATAATTCACTGTGAAATTATCATTATACATTTCATTATGATATCTATTAGCTGCATTTAAACTGTTTAAAAACTTTTAATGTGACAATTTGAAATATTCTATTAAGACTATCATACTAAATTAAGAACATCTGTCATATTAAAAATTTTTGACTTGACTACTATTAAAAAAACTATTCAAACCCAGCAACCCACACAGAAAACTGTGCTATCTAATCTTTATTTAGCATTGTATGAGGAAGAAAATTTGTATTTTCTACTGGTCTGTCTCTACAGTGGATTTTTACAATCCAAGCTCCTGCGAGAACAAGTGATGTTCCCCCTCCAATCCCTCCCACTGCCATCTTATGTGACATTTTTCATTATTCAATCCTAAAACTCATCATGAAGGTAGCATCATTACAGTTTACATCTAAAACCAACTAGCATAGTATGAAAAGAGTAGTGCTGTTCTGCTGGAGCTTGCATGATCATAAACAGATGATTAGTCAAACCAGACAGCCTGTAAACAAAAAACCCACAGCAATTTTCCAATAATTGAACTAAATGTTTTTAAGGGTTTACAGATACATTTTCAGCATTACATAAACAAATCAATCTTTAAAATCTGGGTGACAGTTGTTCTGCTTCAAAATTTACTCTTTGGAGGAAAGAGTTTACAACCTCCACCATTACAGGAAAGGTTTTCAAACTGCCACTTTGAAGGATGGCTGGCACTTCTCAGATACCCACCCTTTATTCAGGAAAGAGCAACGAGCATACCTAGTAGCTAAAATCCTGCACATGAAATTTAGAGTAACTATACTAAATAGAAAACTTAGTTAAAAGATCTCATTGCATGGTCATTTCTTTTTTTGTTGCTGTTTTTAAAACATAGAAGATACATTCTCTTTTTGTTAATTTTTTTTTAAATGAAGGTAGATAAATTCTATGAGTAACTTCAGGGCTATAGTATAGGTGTTACTACTCAAGATGGAAAGCAGCTCATTACTTAAAACATAGTATCTTCAAATATCCCTGAAGACTGGCAGGCCAACAAGAAACCACCATGCTTGTTCAAATACTTGTAAGTCAGTACGGATCAATTTTGCATTGAAATGAAGTTTAATGATGACAAGCTAACCTAAAACTTATCCGCAAATGCAGTCAGACAGACATTCTCAACACAAAATGTAAATGTTCCCCATCATGTGCTAACCTAAGGTATCATTTCATTCAAAGCAGAGGCTGTCAGGGTGACAAGGGGCTTCCTCTATCACCACACAAAACTAGGAAACAAATGGCCTTTTTTTGCTTTCAAGCAAACAGCAGATTTTAAAACCAGGAGCTAATTATAATCGGCACAGTTTGTGGCACAGAATAATAAATACTTGCACAGACTGTGTAAAAGCAGTTTGAATAAAGAAGGTGCCTTCTTAACAATTTCTGGTGTAAATACATCCCAGGCAGGTCAGGAGCAAATCAAGCCCTGTACTCCAGTCACTCTAAACACTTTCCAGAATGGATTGACTTGATAGTTCTATTTGATACTCTGATTGTTTGGGGGTCACCAAAAATTGGTTAAGATCAGTCCTTGACAGCACTGTGTTCAATTCTGGCAGCAAAAAATGTTACGTGACCTCACTTTTACTCAAGAAACAAATCAGCTCATACCTGAGGATTTAAAAATAAGCAGATCCACATCCTACTGAATAATCTACAATAACTGATACACAAAGTCAATACCATTTCTAAAAATGCATTTTGAGTTTCATATTAAAAATAAGCCACTCTGTTAAAAATTGTACTTCTAGCTGCTGATTGCATATATAATTGAAAAGCTTTGATATTTAAAATTCTAGGGTTAGCAACCCAGAAATTTTTAACTTAATTTTTCTGAGAATGAAAAGAGTAACTTCAGAAAATTGTTAAATACTGAGTTTCTTTAATGCTTACCTTGTGAGCCGTTTCGGTTGAGGTCGCTCTCCAAATTTCCTGAAAAAAGAAGTAGTTGCTAATTTAAAACAAAAGTGTTTAGTCATAATTTTACAGTAAGATACTATCCCAATTTCACAATTTTTGAAATTGTATTAGAATTTGATGTCTTTTCTTTGTAATTTCCTAGATGAGATCATTGGTAAAGTATTAACCGCCTCCTCACAACAGCTTTTCCCACAACAGCAGAGGCTTTTTAAAATTTGAACACTAGGTATCTTTCTTTGTTGAAGTCACATTTGCTCGCAGAATCACTTCTGAAAAGTTCACACATCACAAGAATGAAAAGAAGCAGATCTTTGCCATAGAATTGACCAGCAATGCCATCAACAAGCAGTTACTAGAAACATACAGAAATTAACAGACATATCTGTGTTGACAAATCAGTGAATGCTTTCCACCAGGACAATTTCTCCAAAATCTGTTTTTCCTTCATGACTTCTTACAAAAAGGATGACAACATTTTCATACATGCCAGTACAGAATTACAGGAAAAATCTCTCCTATGGAATGCAGCCAAGCTTGATCCATAAATAGCCTGCAATACACTCAACGTTTTTTTGCCATAAAGTGTTTTGAGGCAGCTGTACTTCTTTCAGTGCTTCAACACCACTCTTGAGAGAAAGAATATTCTTTACACTAGGCTAAGATTTTCCACGAAAGTCTTTATTTACATAAGACACCAAATTAACACATGGCAGATACATTTTCATTACCAAAAACATCCTCAGATTAAACCAAAATGGTCAGGTAAAAGATCTGAAAAAAGGAAGGCTGCACCCAGCAATGTACATCTGCTAATCCTGGTGAGGAAGTGTAAACACAAGCTAAAAAGATGACAAAGACAGGGGGAAAAACCCCCGAGAAACCCACAATGCAAAACCAAAACATAACAAAAAGACAGGCTTAGCTTAACACCTTTTTGCCTAAAAATAAATAGAGACATAAGAGACTGTGCTTTTGCTGCCAGTGTTCATAAATATCTCTATGACTTGCCAAGTTCATTTTATAGGTGGGCATAGCTTTCCCTTATGCTTCCTGGATAGGGAAAAGAACCCTTTCCTACTATTGTCCAGCAAGAGTGTTGGAGGCTCCCTAGGACAAGAATTTAATCATTAAGTGATGTGACAAGAAATTCCCCTATTCCTGCAATGGATCTGTCCTGGACTCTACAGCAACTGATGGTGGAATGATTTCATACATTCCAATTTAATTTCTGTAATCCTAGAAATGTACAAATATGTAACTATTATCATTTATATAGCTGAGCAAAATAGCACTCTCCTGACAGGGCAGTGACAACATTCAGCCAATTTTAAAGTTATTTTTCAAGACTTGAGAAATACGTCTTCTAAAATACTGGCAGTCTACATAGAGGAACTGAATAAATGACATGAAGCCAAAGCTTCTTTTCAGCTTAAACAATGAAATAAAAATTTATTTTTCCAACCAGACATAAATTCTCTTCATGTTGTTGTTCCTTCCCTTTGTTGTTAGTATACAGTTCACTTCTCTGGCTTTATTTTAATTTTAAATGAAACAATGAAACCAGAATTCTTGCTGCAAGATTTGTTTTTATACATTTTAAATTTTGAGGTCTACTGGACACAAACTTAATTTATATTTTTCTCTGTGGTATGCATCACTGCATTGACATATCTGTAATGCAGAAAAGGGAACCAGAAAACCCAAACAGCTCTGCAGTTTGGCAGTGGGAAAGTTACATCCAAAGCCTTTCTGCTTCTAACACTTAGCTTTTCAGGATCTGCCCAGCTACCTCCTGAGCACACCCTGTGCCTCTGATTTTCCCTGGATAACAGTGTGAGTAGGTGTTATCCCAACTCCCCCATACTATCTGCATAGTTGCTGTTCTCCCGTGAAGACCCAGGATCATCTTATGGGACTCTCTGACTAGACAACAGATTACCTTTAAGCAATACTCTACAAACAACATCCCTATAGATTAGCTCCCTGCTTTTGAGCAGAACTATTGTCTTTGTTTCAATCCCTCTGCACATTTCAATTCACCACAAAAAAAAAATTAAGGGGTGGTTATCTTGGAGCAAAGAAGGCATGAGGCACACAACACTTACTACTTGTACTGTGGCCAATAGATCCAATCGAAGATGAGGACCCTTAGTACACCAGAAACTGCATTAACACAAAAAAACCCCTTATAGACGAAACCTCACACTGCCCTAAGGTAACACACACCCTTGCAGAATTCGAGTGCAGCAGATACATTCCCCTTGCACATACACTTAATTACTAGAAAGAGTTTTATTAACAAGAGATCTACACAACACAGTTGCAATTACTGAAAGAAAGAAATTCCATCTTTTCCTTTAGTCAAATCCTGAACATACAACACAGGAGAAAAGTACCAAAATCCCCATTCTTCAGAATCAGAGCTAAAGCACTGAGTCACTCTGGAGATGTACAGGGCAAACTCTGACCTGATGCTCAGTGCAGTACCTCTCTAACTCATATACCAGCTTTTCCCAGCCTCCTCCACTCAAAATGAAGTTATTTATGTCACTGTAATCAACTTGTGAACACATATGAATGCTACCCATAGCAACATGAACCTTTCAAAGAGATGATGTAAATTGGGTAAACCTTTTATTATTCTTTCAATATACATTACAGAGACGTAGAATAGGAGGAAATTGCATCTTGATATTTACTTTAAGTCCCATGTTAACTGTTTCTAAATTAAATTCAGCTACTTTTCCTCAATAATATTGTCTTGACAGATGACTGATGGTTATGTACCATAGCCATGGTGTCAATGAACAGCCTTTTCCTTCATGACTACAAAATAATTTCAAATATCCCATAAATATTCACCTCCCTAGCTCAACAGCAACAGTTAAAGAAGTTAGAATTAAAAAATTATTAAGAATGAAATAGGAAACAGAAACATCACCATGTCATGGCATTATTCTGCCACACCCTCACAATTCTGAAAACTTGCAGCAGTGGAAAAAAGTTACCTCAGAGTAATAAAAGCATGAAAGTCAGTATGAATTGGCTAAAACTCCAGCCTTTAGTGAATATGAGAGGAAAGTGACAAACATGCAAAGATCTAAGAGACTGATAAAAGATATGCAAAATGTGGAAAGGAGATAGTTATTCTCTCCTGTCTCACAAACATAAGAATTGGGAAATATATCCAGTACCAAAAATTTAATTTTAGACTATCTTTTTCCTTGCTCTACCAAACACAAAACTAAGTTGTGAAACATATTGCTAGAGAATATTGTGGAAGCTGAAAGCAGAAGTGAGCTCAAAAATTAAACAGAAATGTGTTTAATTAGATTCTATTAAGTATAATGACCTGTTTTTTACAACCTTTTTCTCAGGAAAACCTAAAGTATGTTCTACCAGCAGCAAAGAAAAAAGCATGCGTTAAAAAAAAAAAAAAACAAACCAGTCTACATTTACCCTGTCTTTTATATTCTTTCCTTACTCAACCATTACTGATGACTAGCAGGCATGGATCAGTATATATACTCCTCTGAACCAGACATATTCCAAAGCAGCAACTGCATCCAGGATGCCACATTTTCAGTTAACCTACAAAACTCAAATATACAGACAAGACTACTACACAGAAGAAAAGACTAACAATCTTTTACAGTTTTCTTACGTTAAGACAGATGAAAACCCAAGAAACACATTATATCTATGGTTTTGTACTAAATGACATCCACTGCATAAGCTGTGATTGTTGCTATTTCAAACTTTCATATTTGACTGGCATGTTGAAAAATGAGCCACTTCAGACATTACAAGGTTACCTGTCAGATATGACAGAGACTGCAACACTTTTCTTGTGTAGGTTTTCACTGGATTTCACTGTTCTGGAATTTCTTTATCTGTCCAGTATTTCTATTTCTCCTTTCTTTCATGTTGAAAATATGCAGATTGATGAACAACAAAAATGTACAGGAGACGAAACTAAAAATGTATGATAGCTCTATTCTTGCAGAGGTTATTAGACAAGACAAATATATGTAATTTGAAGTCCTAATTACAGGTTATGTATCATTATATCTGAATGCTCACCAAGTTCCTTTAATTGTCTGGGTTTTTAAAATTTTACTATCCAAGACTAAGTGCTCTTTCAGGTGTCCAGGGACTCAAGACATACAGTCAAGCTGCTGTTTCATTCACATCAGTTCAAGCTGTATTATATTAGTACATCCTAACACACTGCACTGGAAACATGAGTGAGAGCATCAGTCACACCATAATCACTTGCTATTGGAGCAAGTTATACCTGTCCTAATAATTCTTTTCCCAGTCCTTTTTTTTTTTTTTTCCCAGCCACAAGTTAGCATTCTATTATTTCCTGTGTTTTGTCTTCTGGAGCTTTGCACAAATTAATTTCACTTCCACACTTTGCATTGTAGGCATAACTCTTTCTTCAACATTATGTCCCAAATAATTCTTTTCAAGTCCATACTTTTCATTAAGCAAGTCCCAGTTTGCCATTTAAAATTCTTTTCCTCATTCACAGAAATGTAAGGAAACATTCTTTCTCCTTTTCTCTCTTTACTGCCCTTCAAGTAAGTATGGAAGTTAACAAGTGAAGTAACACTAATCTTATCAGTACAGTAGATAGTTTAACTCAAACTTTTAAAATTTTCAGGTTAGATAAACACATGGCACAATATACAGGATAAGTTTCAAACAATACAGAATGTGAAATCCTGTTTAGAATTCCTAGCTCAGATATAATATGCACTACAATTTTCTATGGCTGCAGGAATACAAATTTTCCCTCTTTTCAGCATCTATCAGTAGTTGTATGCCTTTACTAAACACACCAAACTTTTTTTTTTGTTAATATCATCTTATTTTGTGGACACAAATGATTTGACTCAATTTTTTTATTCAATGGTTCTATGTGACAAGTCAACTTTGAATGGAAAAATAAATAAATGAAAATTAACCAAAACAATTCTGCCATTCGCAAGAAAAAGAATTATGAAAAAAAAATCTCTACCAAAATCACATGCTATCCTATCTTCAAGTCTGACTGAAGATCTATGGTCACTGAACAGCTCTAACATCCTCCTGCCTGGGATATGAACTTCAAATTTTTCCGGTACGGGTCTTCAGCCAAGAACATCATTTTAACAGTCCCTGAGAAAGACCATTCACCTTCACGCACTGAGCACAGAAGCCTTAAAAAAATATTTCCACAACATACAAATAGAGACAAACTTCAGCAATTAGGTATTGTATCTTCACTTGGCCTATGGACTGACACAATTTTTGGCACCTAGTCAGAACAGCATGGAACTTTCTGTAAATGGTCTCCAGAGAAGCAAAATGCAAAAGGGAGTTGTCAAATTTGACTACAGCAGAAACAACAGCTGAGCAGAAAGCAAGCGTGTTGGAGAGGCCAACATGGGGAAGCAGCAGAAACACTGCGGACTAGGAATGGGAAGACACGAGCTGCAAACTAAGACTTGCTAAATGAAAAACATGGACCTGAGACTGCTATGGGAAATGGGGCACCAGAAAAATCTGTGGCAAGGCAAAACACTCAAATTTAACTCCAGAATATACAAAGTGCAGTAAAAATACACTACAGTTACTGCTTTCTGTGTCAATTTCTTTGTGACAGAAGTTTCCCTGGTGTCTTAAAAATTTCAACACTGAAAAAAAAGTAAATACTTCCCTTACCCTGAAGAATACAAAAGCATAGTATGCAAAACCAGGCTGCCCAGAAAGCTGGTAGATGCCCCATCCTTGGAAACATTCACTGGACAGGGTTCTGAGCAACCTGATCTGACTGAACACATCCCTGCTCATTGCAGGGTATTTGGACTCCATGACCTTTAGAGGTTCCTTTCAAAACAAATATTCATGTGTTGAGATCTCTATTTCCTTTCTGCCCTACACAAGTATGAAGAGATCATGTGGTGCTTTGTTGCTCATAGGTAACTAAACCATCCAGGTGGGTATTTCCCCCTCACCATCAGATGGGTGAAGAGAAAAAGATGAATAAAGAGCAAGCAAACTTACATGTTGACACAATATGATTGTCTAACATACAAAGCAGAAGTGGAAGTAGAGAAAAACAAAGTGAAATGCGCCACTCACCACCACCCATAATTGACACCAAGCCACTTCCTAAGCAAAAGCAGGGTAACCTCTCTAAATCCCACTCCCCTCCAGTTTATTGCTGAGCATGACATTATATGGAACGGAGCATCTCTTTAGTTTGTTTGGGTCACCCGCCTGGTTTTATGTCTCCCAGTATCTTGTACCCCCCTCCAGTCATTGTGGGGGGACAGACACCAGGCAGAGTGAGAAAGATGCTGTGCAAACACTGTTCAGAAAGAGCTAAAATATCAGTGTGTTATCAACACTGTTCTGGTCACATAGAACATGGCACTGTAACAGCTGCTATGAAGAAATTTAACTCTGTCCCAGCCAGACCCAGTACAATGAGGAAAGAAAAATGGATGCTTTCTGCATAGGAAACAAATGCCAGATTTTAAAAAGGCAAAGAGTGCCTGTTCATTGGAAAAGTGTTACCCCCAAATACCTGACTGCCAGATCATTTCCAACTGGACCTAGTCACTTGCTGGTGCTTTTGACTGATGTAGCAGAGGCCTAACATCATTCCTGAACAGTAAACTCAATTCCTTATTAGTCCTGTTTTATCACAGTACGTATCACAGTATTTGCTGCAGAAGATGTTAAAAGAACTCTTAATAGGCTACAAGAGATGACTATAATACTTTGGTAAAAATCCCCAGACAAGTGTCACAAAGAAACTGGCCTGGAAGGAACTTACCTCACACTGTTCAGTTTAATGGTTTCAGTTCCATCTCCCAGAGCACAAATGTCTCAACATTGTGATAAATAAGATATAGCAATCACTAATTTAAGGCAGTATAAAACCCAGAGTATTAAACATAGAAATTAAATACAGAACAGAGTGATTAAGGAAAGTTTTTACTTCCTCAGAGGAGATTCAAAGGAAACAATGCTTGAAACAGGAGGAGTCTAATAAAAAATCTCCAGATTTTTATATAGTCTTTGGCAACGTCTCAGACTACATTATGAATTCAGAAATAAAGAACGCAAGAAAATCCAACTTCTGCTCTCCAATGATACGAAGTGACAAAGAAGTTTGGTGAGAGGCTCAAGTTAAGTTCCAACATTTCTAATACCTATCTAACAGCTGGTATTCCACAAACCATTACATGTGATAGGATTGGGGAAGAAGAAATACTGCCGTTTCAACTACTCTTAAGTGCATTTCAGCCAGGAGTGCAGCAAAAGAAATTTCTGTGCTTCACTTAACTCCAGTTCTAAAAACTGGTGTCAACTGTCAAGTGCAACCTTTTCCTAGACATCTTACAATGACTTGTGAACGAACAAGAAGAGTTCATGACTCAACAGGCAGACAAAAGCCTTTTAAAGAAAGAAAATTAAAATAAGAGAAGTAATTTACAGGTATTTTTAAATCATTCTCCCTCAGCTTTAAAGTAACTGCTATATATCTGGAAAACTAGAAAGTCTGTCCAGTGTTTGTTCAGCTCTTAGCACCAGATAAGCAGACCCTCATTGTAATAGGCTCTATTACTTTCTACCGTAAGAAATGAAAATACTTCTCAAAGAATTAATTTCAAGTTACTTTGTGATCTGTTACCACAAACTCACCATACTACAAGCTTACCCGTATGGGATCTCAGGGGTTTACTTGGTCTACTGAGGTTATCTAAGATCCAGGAAAGTGAAATACTCAGGTTTCTATTCAAAGTTTGAGAATCAATACAAAAGTATTCCTTTTCAGCCACTAACAGAGACATCATCTGAGAAAAGCTGAAAGAGATGGATTTAAGTACCATGCTGGGACTTTCTCTTTTTCTTTTAATTGTCTGTCCTCTGGCCATTTCCAGCTCCAGTTTGCTTACCACAGACAAATTAATGAAAAACTGAAGAAGCACTGAGGAAAGTTCCTATTTATGGACTTTTAAAATGCTTGAAATTATCAAAGCCAACATATGCAACAGTGCCCATGTACAGGGCACACTAATTAATTCTCAGGAGCAATCCCTTAATCTGGCATTTGCTAGAAACACTTCCTTTGGATTGAACAGCATAATGCAACCTATATGGTAAGACCCAGCCACTCCACATCAGACTTGTTTTGGTTTTGCAGATGTCTACATTTAGGATAACGTGCTACATCAACTGCAAAAGCAGGTGTACATTTTAAAACACAGGATATTCTGTTAACGTAGGTATACTTTTCTGTGCACAGATTTCGGTGAAGATAAGATGTAAATACTGAAAATATTTCTGTGCATTCACCTACACAACCACAGTCTATTACAAACATTTTAGAACACAACTCCCAAGGGAAATGATCATCTGTAACTAGAAAACATTTTCCCATCTGGTGGTTTCACAGATCCAAAGAGAATTCCTACGTATTAAAGAAAACAGCCATTTATGATCCAGCATGAGCTGGCATATAAAGACCACCACATTTCATACAGTGGTTGGATCCACATCACTTTAACATGTTTCCTGTTGGAGATAACTGCTAGATTTGATTTCTATAAATTCATCTTATTCCACACTGATATCCTTTATTTTTAAATGAATCTGAAAATAGCACACTGTTATGATACGTCAATGCTAAAAATGCAGAGCTCAAAAAAGTGATGATCTACAGGTTTTACACTATTAAAAAGCCAAAACACCTCAAGGACACAATTTCTAAGAGATTAATGCAAAAGACATATAATTGTATATAAGAATTCAGTTAACATGGAAGTAAACACAAGCAATTACCTATGCTCAAACAGAATATTTCATACTGATCTTCTCCATGGAGGAACATATTAAATAAATGAACCACAACAATGGCTAAAACAAAGCCTTCAGAAGGAAAATTTTATCTTCTCCAAAACAAAATGAGTTCAATATACGTAAGTCTGATTATGGGAAACAGAAACAGTTGTACTACCACTAAACAACCTCCGCACTGGAAACACAAACTAAAGACCTAAAATAAGCAAGCCAATATGGTCAAAAGAAAGGACAGATGATGATGAAGTAATTCTTACCCACTCTATACTCCACAGCCTACAGTTCCACACAATCTCCATTCTTCACAAAGTTCTGAGTAGATCAACATTTCTCAGGCAACTCCCCCTCCATGTCCCACAAGTGTTTTTGGGTTTTGCCCTCCACTGACTTTTGTAGGTTGTTGTAACTTAATGCCATACAGTCTAATGTGACCCAGCATACCCTGTGTTCCTAGCTATCACAGCACAGCATCATAGAGTAAGGAGTCTTTAAATCCTTAGACTACTCACACCCTAAATACTCTGTTGTCTTGTTCTTCTAAAATATCACACAGCTGAGGTACAGAAACTGCTGAAGAAATGACACCTATCTCCCCCTGTTGCTCCCTCCAGACATAACTACATCCATAAGCATGATCCTCCCGAGGCTGATGAAATCCACAAATTGACTGACAGCTTCCAGCTCACCCATCACAGGCTGGTTCATCCTTCAGGATGAACACACGCACTAACAGTCACATGCAGTCATCAACTCACCCTCACTTTTGCCTGCCAGCAGCACTTCAGCCCTGATTCTCATCAGGATGTCTACTGTAACAAATACTGCTATAAAGACTTTGTCCTGAAGGTTAGAGTTGAATTAAAAGCTAACCCATTTTTAAAATAAAATACAGTTTTCATATTCACATACAAAGAACCAATCTCAGCCAACTTGCTTTGAAACACTATTGACACACGGTACCCTCTTTCTTATTCATCCTACAAAAGGAGATAAAATTAATTAAAACCACACCAATCAAGAATGTCTAACAGACATGAACAATGGATTTCTACTACTCCTAAAGTCCCTTTCTCCTCTGTAAAGAGTGAATGATGGGTGGTCCAACTGCACTGTGACTCTCTGGAAGTAGGGGGCACAGCAACCCCTGAAATCACAAAACCAGAAAGTTTTTGATCAATACACAAAACATTCCTCCTCTTCAACAACAACAACAAAAAAGACCCACCTGCTCCAGGGTGAATGCCACCATCCATGCACTATCACATCTTTGTACTGCATGATTCTGTACTGCCCCTGACTATATTTAAAGAATTTAAGTTCTCCAACACAGGGAGCATGTTATATGTTTGAAACAAGTCTTCCACTCTACAGCACTGTACACACTTTTGGCACTGTATCAAATAATACTGACAAAAATACAATAGAAAAAGCTCTGCTTCACTTAGTCACGCCCTCTCACTGCAAGTCACTGGTTCAATTAGAAACTCCCTCTCCCTTTTCTGACCTGCTTTCATCCTCCCACACTGCTTTCATTATTGTCCTCTCTTTTCCAATCCCCATAAAATCACAGAACCACAGCTGCAATTTAAATAAAAGCTTGCACTGTATCAGTAAGCAGGCTCACTTTTAAACAACTTACAGAAAGTAAACCAATTCACTTCTTTATAGCAGTCTACCTAGATTTGGCAAAAAACTCCATGCAGTAATCACTATACTTGTATATGACTCAAAAAGTCAAAGGTCTTGTCCAAACAGGACATAATTTTAATCAAGACAGCATTGACACAACTCTGCCACACTTGGGGAGGCAAGGAAGTCAGTAATGATAGCTTGTTTAATGAGGAAGGGTCTAAACATACGCACGGAGATGTGTTTTCCTGCTTTTGCTTTTAGCTGTAGGTACCTGCAGCAAGGAGCTAGTAATCCAAAGATCTCAGGTATACAGAAGAACTTAGATACCATCAACTTAAAGTATAAAGACATTAAAACGTTGGAGTGGTGTAGAATGTAAGAAACATAGTAAAACATTACTCAATTTATTAGGATTCCTTTGTATTCACATGCTATTATTTCTTTTTTATTAATTGCCTAATAACATTGGCTCAAATGTTTAGTGCAAACTGCAGACTTGGACACATGCACCTTAGCAACTGAATGAGTTACTAGCTTGAAAAACCAGCATGCCAACAGAATCCCAGTCCCCTACAGTATAATTTGGCTCAGCTACTGTATCTGCATAGGGAATGCGCTCATCAGTTTTATCTTCATGCATTCAAACCAAAAGAGAGTAGATACTCGGAAAAGGGAAACACCTGCACATAGTTCACAAAATTGACTTTTAAAGTAATGGTGATACATAAAATCAGTCTGGAGCATGATTCTACACAAAACATCTCAGAGTCACAGCTTTCATTGACAATGACTTTGCTCAGCTTATGATTATTAGAACTCTTGTCTACCTGACACAGCAAATTTTCTTTGGGATCTCACCTTGCACATCACCTTTGAATACATACACACACAAGCAAACTTGACTTTTATTTCCTAAGAAAGTGATTCTATATCCCCTACTAAATAATAATTTAAGTATCAGCAAGTCCTTAAAAAACAAGCAGTTACCTTTTAAAAAATTAAATTTCTAAATATGGCAAGAACAGAGCTATTGAGTACCAAACCAGTGCTTTTTAGAGTTACTATTGGTCCATAACTGCAATTAAGATTTAGTCTGAAGAATTTTTTTTTTTTAGAAGCATAAGGGAAAAACTAAGTGTACTGATTATTATCTCTGTTGCTCAATCACTTGAAAAAAGTCACAAATTAGATATAAGAGGAGACTTTTTCAACCACTTACCTGCCAATATAGGAACCCTGCACTACAGTATGGTACCCAAGGATTTGTTCAACCTTCATTTCAGTGACTGAATGTCTGCAGTGTTTAAAGAACAGTTTCTCCTCTGTAAATATAATTTCCATCCTTAACTGGAAGATGAGCACTGATATTCTGTGCAGAAGATAACTTTAAAAAAAGTGAATAAAAAGGACAAGAAGTTAAGGTTCATGGTTTTCTTTGAACCACCACCATTCACTGAACCATTCACTGTAATACCAAAAATATATAACAGAAGGAGAAATTGTGAATAATTTTGTAAGGAAGTGGTAAAAAACCATATTGAATTTGCAAAGGTGGAAGATTCTCAAAAAGCCAAAGTAACCTCACTAACCATAAAGGCAAATAGGTATTTCTCGGGAACATCTCTTTAAGAGATAACAGGTTCTTGATGGGGACAGTCATCGGTCAGCTTCAAAATCTCTAACCACCTCTCTAATAAAGTAATAGGATAATCACTCTTCCATGTCCTTTTCCTTACCCTATACCCTCATAAACAAAGGAGCTTTATTGCTACAGCAACTGCTTCCTGTGAGCAGAAAAACAAGGAGAATGGCCTAATCTGTCTCTAAGGGGCTTACTGTCCCTGCTCCAAGCTCCTCAGCTTGCTTCCCCTGCACCACCTGAAGTGCTCGGATGTTCAAAAGGAGCTAACTCAGTCCATCAATCTGGCACACCACTACACGGGGAAGCAGGAGACAGGGAAACCAGTCATGTTGGTTGCAGAAAGCTGTTTGGTCACCTCAGCAAACTCAACTTCAACAGAAGCCAAAAAAGATGACAGGAGCAGCTAAGCAAGCCTGTAACTCTCATGGGAAAGAACTATAATGCAAGAAAACACACAGAGGAATTCAGTAGAGAAAATGACTTGCAAAACTCAAGTCTTAAGCAAAATTAAAATATCTTACCAAGAGACTAACATCCTTAGTCAAAGTTTAGCTAAGGATACCTATAAGACTCTCACACCAAGTGCTGTCAGAACTTAATGCAAAATGACAGCTAAGTAAACCGACATCTCTGCGGTTTAAGCAGACCAACTCTGACAAGTCTTGCCGTGACAGTTTCAGTCACCACTGTCTCAAATGCCTTTCCCACCTCTCTGCTAGGTCAGGGCAAGCAAACGTGCCTGTACCCCAGCTGTTCCAGTTCACAGTTGGACTGTGGCTTCAGAGGCAGCTGAGCTGATTTGTCACTGCCAAACAGGTCTTGCCTGCCAGCTTCCCCCAGCTGCACTGAGCTACTCTCAAACACCAAATTCCAGCACTTGTCAGACCTTTCCACAGATAAATTCAAATGAGTAACCCAGGGAAAAAAAATATCTTTCTGGGGAGGCCAGAGATGGAAAGGGGAAAGAGGAGAGGGGAACGGGGACTTCATTGATTCAATCACAAGCTCAGTGAATTGCCAGCACCACCTCACTGAAATCAACAGGCACACTCAGGAGAATGTGACCACCTACTTTGGTAGCAGGGCACTGTTAGAAGCCTGGTGCATCCCTACCTTCAATTTAGACCCACTAAATATTATTGTAAATATTATAAACAATAATAACAATAACAGCATAAAGCCAACAAAACCAGTTCATACACTCCCTTAACTAGTCTTGTTTTAGGAACTGTAAGCTCTGACAGCAGTGCCTAGCCCTCCAAAGCAAATTTCAAGAGCCATTTTTAAATATCTTTACTGTATTTTCACACTTCTAAAAAACACCTCTAAGAAATGGGGACAATTCCCTATCATCTCCCTCCTCCAGCAACTCAGTCACTTTCAGTCAACTTTTTTATACAATATCATTTTTTTTCTTTCTTTTAATACAGTATTATTACAGTATGTACCCTCTCCTTTCATTCCCTTTCTTCCTCCAACTTCTATATTGTGAGCTTTCAAAATGCAATGTGGAAGCAGCTCCTTATATTCAATAAAAGTAAACTGCTAGAGTTATATAAGCTGATTTCTCTGAACTATGTCTCACCCACTGATCCTAGACTTGTAAAACAATTCAAACATTGTATCAGTATGCAAGCAGAGAACAGGTTATCAATACCTAAGCAGGCTGCCATGCAAACAGTAATTTCCAAATTGGTAAATAAAATTTATCTCAATAGATTAAAATGATGACACAAAACCTGTGCATATGTATACCTTTTAACAAAGCTGTATTTGGCACCAACCTGTGTTACAAAATTATAGGGTTTCCTAGATATCAGATGTTTTCTTGCATCACCCAGGAATTACGTGGTTACACTAACTGGGCGCAGTTGCAAAATGAGCTGTCAGTATCCTAGAATTAATCAATCTCAAGTGTATTGTTTTGTAATTAAGCTTATGAATACATCATCCCATGAATATAAAAACAGCAGCAATAAACACATCCCAGAAAAGAATGAGAATTAGAAGGCTCTTTTCTAACTTTCTAGGACAACTAAATCAGTTGGAAACCATTCTCCACCATTAGGCTTTTTCCCCGGAATTGTGCTGAAGGTCTCTAACTGGGAAGCACTTAATATAAGCAAATTATTCTTAAACCTTTAAAGTCACATAACTTGCATAGACAGCAAAATTAGGTAATATTCCATCTACAGTTTACAAACCTCTGTTTTAAGAAAAATGGTTGTTTTAAAATATTTTAATGCTTTGGATTTTTTCTCACTGTTGTTGAATTAATTTACAGTTAAATTCTAAGTTTCTAAGATATTAAATTATACTGCAGCTACAGCCCCGGCAATAACTGATAGAGCATTCCAACACAGGAAAGACAGAAATTCATATTCCCATTTAAAAAATACTTGACTTGAAAGAGAAAGATGAAAATAGGATAAGTACAACAAAAACTGTATTTCTGTTTAAATTTTATAAGCTAGAAGCTCCTTCTAATTATTGCTAGTTATAATTGTAAAACTAAAATATTTAGAAACAAATTGCTAGAGAAATGTAATCTCCACAATGCCTACCACCAAATATGATAATACTTTTAACAACTGTTATGGTAACCGGCTCAATGATCCCTGTACAAGATAATTAAACAGACACTCCAATAATAAACTTTTACTCCTCCTTATCACAGTACATTTACAATAACCATATGAAAAGATTAGATTACATGGCTGGAATGTCAGCAAGCTAACACCTTATCATCCTTTTTTCTGGTATTACAATATTATAGTTCTCTTACATAGTCACACATGCTCCTATTGTGCCTTAGCAGCTTTTATGCAGCATTTTTCATAAGAAAAAAAATCTTAAGAGCACAAATGCAAAGCAGTTATTGTCCATTTTTTAAAATGGAAATTGTGTGAATCATACTAATTCAAGGAGGCTTGCTTTTCAGGTTTGTCAAGTTTAAACTCCACACAGATGCAAATTACTGGTAAAACTTCTCCCTGCATCTTAATGAGGTGCACTATAAACCATGAAGCTAATTTGAAAACGAGAATGTTTTTTTGAGACAAACTTTACTTAACGTAGGTATCCTATGTATTTAAGGAACCAGTATTTAAAAAAAAAAAATCTACCCACCAGCACTTAACTTCTGCATGATCTTGAACCTGTGAGTGCTACAACACGAGTTTCCCAGAATAACGCCTGTGCTGGCACAATTTGTTTGCAAGGATTTTACAGCATGAAAAGCGAGCCTAAGCACTGTTGTGAAGGCTCTCAACTGCTGAGCTCTGAACCCAACCTCTTTTCAAAACACTGTCTCATCCTTCCAAGAACATTCAGGCCAGAAGGAAATGTAAATTGTCAAAAGTGTCTTGAAGCACTAAATAACCGAATCTGTCATATCAGTTAGCAGCTACCAACCTTGGCAAGCGTACCTTGACCAGATAAAAAGATTACCAACACAAGACTACCAAGTATGTAGTATGTCAGTCTATAGAGAGAACATGCCAGTCTATAGAGAGATCTCCTTCCTGAAATTTCTGCTCACTGCTGCCTCAAACAGGGCAGACCGAACTCTCCAAAACAGAAGAAAAAAATTGACAAATGCAATCATTGAAGTTCAACAATCAGATCGATAACCTGAATTATGGAATGAAAATATGCAGATGGCCATGCAGCCAAGATATATGAAGAAAAAAAGTCTCACCCGAAAAAAAATCAAGGGATAACCTACATTAGAAGTTATCACATAGAATTCACCGTTTTAGAGAAATGGTATCTTTTCTTCGAAGGCATTAATGCATTCTGGAAAATACGGCACACACTGTCCACAGAGCAGGCTTAGTACTGTATTAGTACAATTAGTAAATTGATCGGCCATCCTTGCAATAACTTAGGAGCCCATGAATCTGTTTTAACTAAGTTTAAAAAGAAGAAAAGAGCTTTTAAAGAAAATTAAGTTGCTATGAGTTTTATGAAAACTGGAAGCTGGATACGTATTGCCAATATCCTCGAAAAAGACAAAGCAGAATTTGGAAATTACTGTTTCACAGCTGAACACTTTGCATATGCCATTTGCTAGGCAGTAAGCTTGCCTTAGATTTATTACCACTGCACTTTGTCCATTAGGGATGAAGGAGTTCATGGTATTGTCCCATAAACTTTCCTCACCACACAAGGCACAAGTGTACAGGATACAGAAGTTCTTTAGTCCTACCATTTACAGAACAACTTAAGAGGCTAAAAACCCACAAACCTGTCACATGACAAGAGAACATACACAAAATGCCGTCTAAACAAACAAAGGAAATTCAGAATATGAGTTTTAAATTGCCTAAATTATCTTATATGGTTGTGGGAAAGATTAAATACTGTGAAAACAGCATTCATATTGAATACAGTATGTTATCTGCATACTGCTCACCTAGGCATAAGAAATAGAGAAACCATTTGCTTTAAAGTCAGATTGTTAACAGAGCGTCTCCAGAATTTCTAGTGACAGTAACACATTTATGAAATCCAACTTAACTGTTGAGTTACACTCAATTTTAAGGCCCCTGCCTTAAGTGGATTTTTAAACAAAAAAAGCCCATGAGTTGCATACTGAATTTATAACTATAAACCTCTTGGAACAGGTATCGAAGTTAAATTATATTTACTAGCCTGAAAAAAGCCTAATAAAACATTCTGGCAAGTTAAACACCAGAAAACTGTAGCACTGTGTACATTTTTTTGATTTCCCCAGTGGTTCACAGGTTGTTGTAATAATTTTGGGTGCCAAGTTAGCTACCATATTTCCTATGACAGTGTCTAGCTTTTTAGAAAGATGGCATTGCTTTGGGGCAGGGGAAGGACTGCTGGACAACTTGAATGACAAGAAAAGTAGTGGGAGAAGTGAAACATGAGCCACAGGTTTGGAAGCCTGAGGTATTTTTCACTTCTGTTTTTTATTTTTCCATATACACAGGAAACTCCCTTGGGGGGGAGAAAAAGAACAGCTTCCCTACAGCTAAATAAAAGAACATGTGTAAAACACAGAAGCCACTCAATGTTTCTGTACCCCAATAAATAACACAAAGAATCAGAAAAAAACTTTAACACTGAGATAGCAAAATCAACTTTTCCCATATCCAAAATTTCTTCAATGTCTTTGCAGCAGTAGAAAATTCAAGAGCCAATTGCCTCCACACACATATACATACATCATTAGCTACCTTCAGAGAGTTCATTCTGTTCCCCAGCCCCAGACCAGCATTCATCCATTCCTCTCCATTCCCTTTTGCTACTACAAAGCGAGGCAAAGATGAGGAAGAAGGACAGAGGAGTTAAGACAATCCACTGCAATGTGCAGGGCCTTCTGCTCCCACTGCTAATGGATGCACAGGATATTCTTATTCAGGCCAAGGCTCCAGCAATCCATTTCTCCATTAATGGACAGCTGAAGAAGAGTAAGAACCACACAAGCCTAAATGGCACCTCCTCTGAACATTTTCCTGACTGTGACTATTTTCATTTTAGTGTAAGGAAATCCCAAGGCAACTTCACATCATTAATATGATCAGCCTCAAAGAGTTGTCCCACCCCAGAATTAAAATTTAGTTTTAATAGATCAGTAAATCCAGGTTCATACTGGAGTGACACTGGAAAAGCCTGCAAATCACACAGCTCAGCAGCCACAGACGCTCACCGCTCCCCAAAGTGCTGTGACAGAATGCCACTGCTATCTGAAGGTACACACAGAAACTGGCTGTCAAGCATGGTATGGTAATAAAATGCTTATTAATAAAATTAGCCACAAACTTTAAGGGAAAGCATAATAAATCTCTACTGGTAATTTTTAGGGGGGAGGGGAGGGCGGCAAAGCAGTGGTACGTGGAGTTTTCTGGATCAAGTTAGTTTTTTGGGATTTTTTAAAAAGGAAAGGATTTTCCAGTTTTCCCCTAGAGACTGGCAATGACAAAGCACAATGCCCTTTAGGAAACAAATCTTCATTAACTACACAAACAGTGCCATGACAGGTGCCCAACAGCTTTTCAACTATGATCCTTTTACTAGTTATAAGATCTGGTTGGCCATGCCAGCACACCTTGAGACAAACCTAAGGTATACTCAACATTCAGCACACCATTCTACCCAAAACACAAGGAGTATAGAGAGCTCCAGTTATCCTGACTGGTTTTATAATAAAAACCAGAGTCCACCCTTTAAGGTATACTAGAGCCCTGTTGAAAGGGCTCCCTGGACCTGCATGCCACCCAACAGCTTGCAAGCAGCTTGAGTGACAGGTGAATACAGGTTACTTACTGGAAGGACACTGTGCCAAGACCTAGGGCACTTTGAATTTAGAGTCCTCAAGATGTTTCTAACAGCTACAATTAACTACAACACTGCAGAAAACAGACAGAATAAGCAATCAAAAGGACTGAGACAG
Source organism: Promerops cafer (assembly GCA_013398275.1). Taxonomy (NCBI): domain Eukaryota; kingdom Metazoa; phylum Chordata; class Aves; order Passeriformes; family Nectariniidae; genus Promerops; species Promerops cafer. The sequence continues at coordinate 588,228 of VZSE01000421.1, forward strand.
CAAGTCAAAAGCAAGTGGACAGTGCAATAAACAGCCTCAGGCAGAGAAAATGTAGTGGATTCCATTACAGATTATTTGGCAAAGGAGAAGCTGATAAACGACTCAACTCTTAGCAAAACTGCATGAAGCTACTTTTGGCTTCCAAGAAAGAGATTAAGAAAGCAGCTGAAAAAAGGGAAGACGCCACAGACTGAAAGAGCAATGGTGATCTGGGACAATGCTTAAGTGTTTGCTTCCTGTTTCTCCAGCTATGGACCAGGGCTGCAAGACGCGAGTTGGAAGATTTCTTTTACCAAAGGAAAAAGCCTTTAACCAAAGGAGCAAGATTGCAAACATTAGCCTCGCTGGCTGGAACAATTATTCAATTCTGATATCCAAAGGATATGCCTGTTTGACTTTCTAAATTTTGTTCCAAAAGGAAGTGGGAAAAATGCTTTAGACAAAGGCCTACATGAGCTGTTTAATCAGCAAAAGTAAACTGCAGCTCACTGTTGGAAGAAAGAGTGCATCATTGTAACATATCTACTTCCAGAATATCTGCATAGTAAGCTTTCAAGTAATTTTTTTTTTGAAGCAAGAACAGACAAGATCAGGATGTGTACCACTAATAAAGATGCCTTCTATAATGAGAACAAAAAGTGTAAGAGAGAACTATCCTGATCAAACTGGTAATTTTTAACCTATATTATGACACGCTGGTATGATACCATTTCTCTAGGGTTCTGAAAAGGTATTAAGAAAAGCAAATCAAATGCTTGCATTTAACCACTGAACCAGGCAAAAAGAAAAGTTACAATTTTATGCAGAACATTACACATGCTCTTTTAACCCATCTTATGTTAGAAGAAACTGTCTGTATAGTAAATATAAATCCAAGTTGTATAACAAACACTTTTAAGTGTATCTATATACACAGACACAAACCCACCATTTTTTGGGTAATGCTTATGTACAGAATTTAACCTGGTCTCAGCTTTACTTTGTAAGCTTTCATCACTTCAAAAACAATCCTTTCTCCCTGTTCTGCTGCTTTACAAATGCATCATGTTAGTAAGAACAAAGTGTCCTGTTTCTTCACAGCTTTCAATATACACCCTACAAAGCCACTAGCAACCGACTGCAGTCTGAATTCATTCAAAGTTCTATTTTATCCATTCTCTTTGGAGTAGCAAAAGGATAAAAAAATAGTAGTAGCTTCCCATACATGAAGAGGATTGAAACATTTCAAAAGAAAGAAGGGTGGTAAAAGCAAAAAACAAAACTCCTCCAAAATAAAAGTGATCCTTCCCTATGTCTTCTTCCCCCTCCCAAAATATCTTTCCTGCCTTCGCAATAGTAACACTGGATCTGTCTCTGGCTTTGCCAGTATAACTTAAATCTTATGCTTCTCTCTCTGTATCAATGTTTTATTTTTTGTTACATGAGATATCTCTTCTTGAATTCTTTAGATTTCATTTTCCCTCCAATCCTCATCAGTTCTTAAGGACGGAGACAAATTGCATACGAGTGCTTATTAGACATCCCCTCTCAAGATCCAACACACTGACAAAGAGAAGTTTCAAGCTCCCAAAAGTAAGGAACAGGGTTTGGACTTGATTTAAAACATACAGTTATTAGATTATCACACTAGCTGAGTAGCATCAGTGACTTCCCTGCTCTGAAGGTAATGGTTGTGGTGATGCTCTAGGCACACCTCAAGCCTCAGGGCTAGTAACAGCAAAATTTAGGGGAAAAAAGGAACAACACTGTTGGGAAGTAGTCTTAAAAGTACTGCTCTGGACAAATATAAGTGAACATGGATTGCCCAGGAACAGAGAATGGGGCTTACACAGAAACTTCACCAAGGAAAAAACAAAACAGGGAAACTATTCTGGTGTGCTACTCCATTAAAAATAATTAAAGGGGAAAAAAAAAAAGGAAAAAAAGGAGATCCAGAAGCAAAACTGATTGAGAGCTGCTCACAAAATTCAGGAGAGAACACAACTGAAAATGACTAAGTAAAGTACAATATACTATGTTATTTCAGTATGCTTTATATGTAACAAGAGGAAGCAGAATTGACCAGATATAAACGAATCAGAGGAAAGGAATGTCAAGCTGCGGCTATACATGTTTTTTAACTAATGTCAAAACAAAAAAAGATAAAATATTAGCTAGGAATGCAATTTGTACAATGACAGAATAGTATTTTTCATCTTAGAAATGTAATATCGTTACTGAAAAAATTCTTCTACAACCAGGGCCATTAGGTAGGAGAATACTGAACACAACAAAGAAAATATCAGAAGTGCCACCAACAAAAGCTGCTGAGTACTTCCAACAACAATATCCACAATTTGAATCCTAAAGGCAGAGGAAAACTTTCAGTAAGTGAAGTCTCTTATCTCTACAGATATAACATTCATCACTGCCTAATACCTTCTGGCAAACATAGGTCTGATGCTTTTGGTTTGGTTTTTTTTTAGAGAACTAGTCAAACTGAAAGAGATAAACATTTAAATTTAACCTGATGCAATACTACTTCCATGACTGCAAACTGACAAGTCTGACCAGTCTACTGCTAACTCTAAGTGTCATCCAGCAATATGGTGAGACATTAAGGCAGCAAGCTCAGTTCAGTTTTTCTGATTATTTACTAAGTATTTAACAATCAAAAAAAAAAGTTTAGATTTTTTCCCAGAAAAACCACGGAACCCAGAAACATTAGAAAAACAAGGGATATGTCCAGAGCTTTTCTTCTTCTATATTTTAATTCCATATGGAAATTCAGGCTACGTTCAAGGAACACTCACATTAGGACTGGCTTCAAACTCTGTCTTGAGAGGTACCTTCATCAGCATATCTTCTGAGGTCACCTTTTGTTTACTGCAGTCTCAAAAGCTACATGCAGATGCAGCCAGTCAAAAAGAATGACTACTATCCTTATAGCACAAGGGATCCAGTAACAAAAGTTGCCCTATACTTTCTAGTAATCTTTAACAATAACAAATGACTGTAAAGGCCTGGTCCACTTTTCCTTTGCTACCATCTGAAGTATGATTTATCACTTCAACAAACTGATTGGGAGTAAAACTCAGTAAAACCTTTTTTAAACATTGTTTCATAACGACTCCTTTGTTTTGCCTGTTAACGGTTGTGAAATACAGGTATTTTGCCCATTGCAAAAAAAAAAAGCAGAAAGTTCTGACGTTTGTTTTGGCATAGTTCTCACATTTGTTTTAACACAGTTCTTGGTATTTTGAGAGTGCTGCTATCTAAACGTAAGCACTGGGAACACTCATCTTATTTAGTGTATTATCAAAACTGAACATGAGTCTGGCCAACATCTATATTATTAATTAAAATAGATTATCAGAAGAGGTTTTCATGCCTTTCCTGCTTCAGGTGACTCTTAGAGCAAAAAATTTGCTTTAGCCCTGGAGAACTGTCTGTTTTTTTCTCTCTACTTAACACATTCCTCTGTAACTCTTACAGACAAACTAAGAGACACGTTACCTCCATAATCAACAGCAAAACAATTAACAGAGGAAGGCAATCTTGCAAATTTAGTACTTACACAAACATCCCTTGAGCTTTTATATTGTGATCAGAATTCCATCTCAGTATCTGTGCTGACTAAAACAGTTTGTCACAATACATCAAGAGTGCTACAAGCCTCTTTCAAAGAGGAAGCCTAATCCCAAATACTTACTTTGATTAACTGCTCTCTATGACCTATTAGTGAGAAATTTGTAAGGCACACATAAACAAAGCAAACCAAAAGCAACATCAACCACACAATAGTAAATGAAAAAAAAAAATGGAATGCAAAAGGAAAATTAAAAGAACAAACAAAAATGGCACACACAAACAATAAAAAACCACAAACAAAACCCCAACCAACCAACCAACCAAAAACCAAACCAAATCAAACAAACCCCCAACAACCTACACCTAACCAACAACACCCCAGGACTCAACACTGACAAAGAAGTACTGAATAGCTGAAGAGAAGAATTTGGCAAAAAAAAATACCTGGACAAAGACATGTCCAAAATAGTTTTGATATATCCCCATAACTTCTGGAAGATATTACATTATTGAGGATTTTACTAGTCGTCACTGTGTATCTACGACAAAACTAAGCATGAAAAGAAGCACACATATGCAGAATAACTGCAGTCTTTCACCAAAGCCTTTTCTTTTCTGAATTCTGACACACAGCACTAAAACCAGAGCTGGGTGGCAATTTTGAAAATTACTGAAATATTTTCAATTTTGAAAATAAGTACCTATACAGAATAATTTCTCCCGCAGTATAAAGACATGGCAACAGCACTTTGCAGCACCACTTCACTTTATTACATGGCACATTTATCTACTGGTTGTGCCTTAACCATGGCATCTATCTCAATTATGTAAGAGCAGCATCTCTCTAGTGTCCACTCAAATATCGCTCACTATAACCAAAACACATTAATGATGAATACAGTCACTCAAGTCTGATTTACCATACCTTTCTGTTATGCAGATGAAAAACCTAAGGAAGTCTGATTTCTCCTGACCATCTTTCACGGCCACAGTTGGGAGAGACAACATGATGTCACCTGTCAAAACCCAGCAAACAGCCCATAACTACACCAAGTACAACAACAGAGGCAGGAGACTGAAATTCTGTTTCCACCTCTCCACAGACTCTGTTTGACCTTGGCAAATCACCGGGGTTTTGTGCTTGATTTTCCATGTTCAGGACATGAAGAGCTTTTACGCAGACGGCTGGAACAACAACAATAAGTAAGGCTAATTATTATTTATTCTGCCTGGCCTTAGAACTCTTCCACAATGGCATAAACTCAGAGTACGCACAAGCACCTCAAAGAGTCTAGACCTTAATTTTGAAGCCCCCTTTATGTCAGATCACCAGCGAAAGCAGAAATACCCCTTGCCAAGACAACCTCCCCTGTAATCAATAAATTATAAAAGCTTAGTTTCACAAATTCTTCTCCTAAGCAAACAACTTTAACCTTATTTTCTATACTGGAAGTTCCTAATCCACATTTTGCAACTTGCAAACACCGCCTTTAAGGTCCTTTGCCACTGCTTCCAGACAAAATTACATTACAGAGTAAAAATAAGAGCTGCCAGAAAAAGGAAGCAGGACATTTTCTGAAGAGTATCTTTTATTCTGTGCAGTTTCTCCGGTTCGGCAAAAATTAGGGACCAGTATTTTGTACAATTCAGTTCCCTCTTTCAGGCTTGGAAAATTCTGAATTTCACAGCAGCCTGATCAAGTTTCATTTCAATACCAATTTTTCCTGGTAATCTCCCAAAACACCACACACTAAAAAAATGCCACAAGTATGACTTTGAAAAAAACGAAGTGCAGATGAAACGTCCTACAGAGCAAGCAATGTTACCAAGAATAAAAGTAGAAAGACATTTTTTCTGGCACACTAAGAAAAATGTCTATATTTGTCTGTACTCATAAAGGAAAAAATTTAGGTAGTCATTCCTCTACTCAAATAAGTATGAGAAATTAGATTAATAATCGAAACACTAACAAGCAATTCATTGTAGTATACACCCTTTAATCTAACCTATGAAAAGTAAAAAAATTAAAAAAAGAACCAGGTGTGATCTCACACAGAGCAGTTAAAAATGATTAGTTGCCAATAGAGCTTTGAGAAAGTGTTCTGGATTTTCAATGCACATAAGAAATACCACTGCATACAAGCTAATCATGCAGTACAACAAAATGGAGATAAACTCTTGCTCCTGAATAAGAAACAAATGAAGAAAAGTTATACCATAACCACAACCACTGTAATGGTTCTTCATGTTTTCCAAGCAAAGCATGTAAACAACTTTAGAATCATAGACTCATAGAACATCCTGAGTTGGAACAGATCCACCAGGACCATCAAGCCCAGTTCCTGGCCCTGTGCAGGACACCCCCAGATACACACTACGTGCCTTGAAAGCATTGTCCAGATGCTTCTTGAAGTCTGTCAGGCTTGGTGCTGTGAACACTTCCCTGGGGAACCTTTTCCTAATATCCAACCTAAACCTCTCCTGACACAAATTCAGGCCATTCCCTTGTGTCCTGTCACTGGTCACCAGATAAGAGATCAGTGCCTGCACCTCTGCTTCCCCCGTGAGATACCTCTAGGCTACGATGAGGTCTCCCCCTGGTCTCCTCCAGGTTTCCTCCAGACTGCATAAGATAACTGATCTCAGTCATTCCTCATATGACTTTCCTGTTAGAACCTTCACCATCTTCATGGTGCTCCTTTGGATGTCCTCTAAGAGCTTTACATCTTTCTTACACTGTGGTACCCCAAACTGCCCCCAGCACTCGAGGTGATGCTGCCCCAGTGCAGAGCAGAGCAGGACAATCCCCTCCCTTGCCCGGCTGGCCATGCTGTGCCCAGTGCACCTCAGGACACGCTCAGCCCTCCTGGCTGCCCAGGCACTGCTGACTCATAACCAACGTTCTGTCAACCAGGACCCGCAGGTCCCCTTCCGCAGCCCCCCATTCCTTAGCCTGCGCACATCCGCAGCTGCCGCATCCCTGGCACTCAGCCTTGTTAAATTTCACATCTGGTGATTGCCCAGCCGTCTAACTAGCCAAGATCACTCCGCAGGGCCTCTCTGAGTTTAAATAACTATGGAAATATGTACTTCAATTCAACACGAATGCTTCAAGACTTATCTACATAGAAAGACATGTTCAAAGAAGAGCCTCGCAAGCTTCCTGAAGACACATGCTGTTGACCGAAGTGTTCAGGCTGCTTTAGAGAGAACAAATCATGTCCCAGCAGCATATCATTCATTAAAAAATCTTATTAATCAAATAGTAAAACATGACAGCAATTATATCTTATAGTAAAATTTTACAGATCAGTCAAGCTTTAAAAAAAATACAAAAAAAAAAGTGTTTATCTCCATCTCTCTTTATATTTTATATATCATTTTGATACCTATATAATATTAGAATATTATATATATATATATATATAATAATAGTCTCTCAATTGTAAGGATCCAAATCTACAAGCTTAATCAAGAGACTTCTCACACTGAAGTACATACTGAAACCCTTATGTTCTTTTCTTCCTTGGTAAAAAATTTACCACCACAAATATGTAGTTTATGCATTTACAAGCATAAGACCAAGAAGATACATGACCATATGTCACCATCTGGATAACTGAAGTGCAGTTGAAGAGCATGAAGTATTTTTCAGAAAGTGAAATTATTTTAAACAGTATAAATAGGCTCTGAAAAATGGCTGTGACGTGACATAGCAAAGGTGACAAAAGAGTTTCTTCAGGTTGTAAAGGTTACTTAACTTTGTTTGTAAAAGNCAGTCAAGCTTTAAAAAAAATACAAAAAAAAAAGTGTTTATCTCCATCTCTCTTTATATTTTATGTATCATTTTGATACCTATATAATATTAGAATATTATATATATATATATATATAATAATAGTCTCTCAATTGTAAGGATCCAAATCTACAAGCTTAATCAAGAGACTTCTCACACTGAAGTACATACTGAAACCCTTATGTTCTTTTCTTCCTTGGTAAAAAATTTACCACCACAAATATGTAGTTTATGCATTTACAAGCATAAGACCAAGAAGATACATGACCATATGTCACCATCTGGATAACTGAAGTGCAGTTGAAGAGCATGAAGTATTTTTCAGAAAGTGAAATTATTTTAAACAGTATAAATAGGCTCTGAAAAATGGCTGTGACGTGACATAGCAAAGGTGACAAAAGAGTTTCTTCAGGTTGTAAAGGTTACTTAACTTTGTTTGTAAAAGGTAGCAACCACAAAATACATACATAAACTATGAGTAAAGAACACCACATAAGTAGAACCCCAGGAAATGGGAAACTAAGTTTAGCCCTTACTTTTCCAAGACTCAGTAAGAATATAGGGATATGGAAACTGCTTCTATCAATAATTTCCTCTTTAAAGAAGTGTATTGGCCATTTCGTTTTCTGAATTTTTACATTACAGAAGATAACCATAATTCTATATTATTTCCTTACTTCATATCATCTTAATTGTTAATTAATGCAATTATGTTCAAGGTAAGGATGAAGTTTATAACATTATAATGCTATAAGCATTTCCACATAAAAATAGTGGAAGTTCACTGAGATCAAGAATATAATTTATAATTATAAAACTGCCTTGAAATACTATAGACTTAAAAGGCATATCCAGTTTTGTCAACAGAATTAAGATTTCATCTGACAATACAGATTTGCCTTCTTCTCTTTTTCACCTAAACACAAAAGAAGAAAATAAGTAATTCCATAAGCATAAAAGCCAGCAATTGCTCAATTTTTAGAAACATAGAAATAACAAATTTAAAAAAAACCCCAAACACTTAAAATACACCTTCCCTGTGAAATGTTCTTGGGAGGCAGTATTTCAGCACATTAGTGCTATACAGTTCAGTTAATAATGTGCTTGCAATTAACATCCAAAGAATCTAGGGTTGCAAGTATTACAAACACAGAAAATTGATGTCCTGAAACTTCAGAATTCTGCCAGCATGATTTGCTCTCCAAAGGTGCATAAACTACATTCTTGATCCCAAGAGAGATTCTAACAAATTGCATAAGACAGACTACTTGTTTGTATTAAATATGTATTTTACAAATTCAAATGACAACCTGTCTTTTCAAGGTTATCCAAAACCAAACATAGCACAGAACAGGTATGCATTGCACCTTAACTGCAATCTTCACCACCAATGAATTAGTAACTATAAGACCTTTCTTCAAAGGTTACCTGTGAAGGCACCACAAGTCTTTTAGGAAGACTTTATACACACCTACAGGCTACTTGCTCTTCTTTTCACCGTCTTTTTAAACATAGAAATTGGAGTTCAAAATAATAAAAAATAATCCTAAAATAAATTACTATTGCAAAATAGAAATTAGCAAGTCAGAGGAAAGAAACTTACTCTCATTCACAAACCCATGATCATTATGCAATTCATAGCACGGAACAATACTTAGAACTATTTTTGCAAAGAGATATCAGCAAAGGATATTGCCTTTTAATTGGCTGTAACAAGCACACACATACTATGCCAAATACAATAGTCTACAGATTATTTCTGGAGAAATCAAGCTATAGAAAGATTATTTTCAAACTTTCTTTGTGCTCTGTATCAACCAGAATAAGTCAAACAACAAAGAGCTACTTAATACAATGAATAAACAGCAAAAGCAAATAAAACCCAAATTAAGACCTTAACTCCATCAAATTGCTTCTACTGAAAGTACAAAAGGTTAAAAGAATATTTGCCAGCATTTCAGAAGACTCCTTCAAGAATACAGTGCTCACAAGGATTTCCCAATAGTCTGACTTAAGACAGCTCTTGCTCCTTGATAACGATTTAAATGTTAGTCACACAAAACCATCTACTCATTTGATTGTAAACGAGTTTTTCCCAATCTTTAACACTCATCAGGTGCATATACACAATACAATAGCTGTAGTTATACTATTCATCAAATCTTAATAAGCACTGTTTAAACCTTCAGTGACAGTAAAAACTGTAGCCTGAAGAACCCATCCATGAATTCTACTCCTATAGTCTACATCATCCTGTTTCCACTCCTTAAGCTTCACTGAAACCATTCTAACATTTCTTGCAGCCTAACCCTATGATGAGGCTCAGAACCAATATGTAATTGTTATCTTCCTAGATCTGTCAATCACCCAAGACTACCAGCAATGCTTCTTTTCCACAAATAACTCTCCCTCGTTCCCTTGGCCTTGTTGCTCTGATGACTCATCCCTTATCACTCTGTTCTTTCAGTGTATCCACCTGAAGGAGCCTCCTCATTCACCTGTATTGTTTTATTATTCACTTCATAGGCTTTTGTCTCTCATCCCTTTCCATTTGTCTTCATTCTATCCAGGGCCAGGATTCAAATTCAACTATGAACTCCCTGCCATCAATCAGAAATGTTCTTTCTACTCTCTGTCTCCTGTGCTTGTCCAAGTCAACATCCCAGCTTGAATCTGTCTTTCCCCACACTGATGCCTCACCATCAGCTCAGCCTCAGCACAGACAACACACAGGTCTTACTCATTCCACTATTGTTTCAGCCTCCTTTCCACTGCTGCAAGTCCTGAACTTAACTAAGCATTAGCCCTCAAATCTAGGCTCTCTTTGGGTCCTAGAAATAACCTGCTGTTGGATCCTAGCAACACCCACCACATCACTAAGATATCCCTCTAGCAGCTGAAATTTTATCATGTCACCACAGAAGTTCACACCTGAAATAGTGAAGCAATCTTCTCTATCTTTCAAGATCCAGAATTGATCCTTAGGAACATTCCTCTCTCAATAGCTTTTTTTAGCCTATAGCCAGATCACACAAGTCCTTCCCCGTCTCCGTTCCTGAGCAGCATCCACTTCACTCTCTACTTCAAGACTCTCACTGACCAAGGTCCTCATTCTGAAATTACTAATCAGGATGTAGATGAGGTTGAAGTTCTGATAAACTGTTATATTTTCACCTCTGAACTTCTTTTCCCTTGCTCTTGTGGTTGGGAGAGCTCCATGAAGCAGTACCCTCCTTCAAAAACCTCCTACAAGTTTTTTTCATATTTCTCATTAAAAACAAAGGACAAAATGACCAGATGGCTGTCACATCTACACTACTACACTAAAATTCATGGCACTGATGTCAAACATTCTCCTGTGCCATCACAAATCTCATGAGTCTTCCCTTACCCTTAAATCATTAAGCATTCTGGGTCAGGAAACCCCTCATAACCACTGAACTCCAGGATGACTAATTCAGACAAGGAACTTGAATAGCTTGTTACTCAGAAATGTGACTAAAACAACTTTCTACTGTACAGTGCCTATGGAAAATCAGCATCACACCAGCAATAAACCTACTCAAAGTATTTTTATGTTTTTCAAGGCTTCTCAACCTGTTTGAAAAATAATCCAAATGCTATACTGTACACAGCTATTACAGAGGTTTTAACTGGTAATCGAATACTTAAGACAATGCCTACTATTTATCATTTCAATCTGTTATTTCTAAGTTGGCTTCTAGTATTTTAAAGATCAGGTTGCCCCAGGCTACTAAGAAGACACCATTACATACTTTATGTCACTGTAAAATTAAAAAATTAAGTTCATGGCACTAGAGACTTTCTCCGTTATATGGCTTTATTAGACCTAGGAGAGCAATTTTCAAGCTAATGGCTGCCTACAGGTATTTTTGCAGTATCAGAAATTATTTAAAAACTAGTGGTTTGCACTCAAAATATAATTAAAGAAGCATTTTCATTAATTTTGTCATCTTAAAATGGTATTTCCCTAAATTGTTCACAACCAAAACCAAAAATACTCCACAAAACCCCAAAAATACTATCCTATAATCCCAGCCATAAATTATCCACTTCTTTTAAATAATAGTTGTGAATAGTAATTCATTTTAAGTTGTCTGATGTTTCTGTTTACTTTCTCACAGTAACTGGTTCTGACACTTGTGCAGTTTAGCTTGTCACAATGTACATATGAGCAAGTTTAATCAAAACGCTCCTTGTGAGGCAGCAGCACGAGTGTGCCACATGCTGCAAACAACAAAGCAGTAACATGCTCTGACTGCCCCCCAAAACTGCTGCAGTAAATCCCTACTATTCCATTCCAACACTACATAAACCTATGTGCCCTAACTTAAGCTTAGGTATATAGTTTTCACAGGAAAAAAAATAAGCTTTTTCATTCAGGTAACACTGACTGCGGAAGAGCCATAAGCTTTACCTCAAAGTTTGAGTGCCCAAGTGATGCCCATTCAAAGGCAATGCAGGATTTGCATATTACATACTTCGGTTATTGCTTTTTAATTTCAAATGCTTTTTTCCCCTATCCAAGTAAGTTTTTACAGAACAGCCCAGAAAGAAAACTCCTTATACTAACTATTTTGAAAAAAAAAAACAAAAAACCTCAGCTACTGGAGAATCATCAATTTTTAATTCTAATACACAGAGACAAGCCAGCATCAGAGCCACACTCCAAAACCAGGTCACTTAATAAAAAATAGTAAGAAAACAATCAGGCTCCTTCATGCAACATAACTACAACATTAGCAAAAGTTAGCATATTTCATTTTACCTACACTGGAAGTATTTAACAATAAGAAAGCAAAAATATTTTTCCAGAGAATTATTTGACTTACAGGTTTAAACAATAAATGTAGCATAAAATCCTAAACTACAAACAATTTTTTCACTCTCGTTAAAGTGGTGTTTTTTACTACTGCTCTGATTATTTGATCACTGTTTTTAAAATAATGCACTGTTGTTTTGTTAACGTTTTAACAGACATCTGAAAAGGATAAAACTAATATCACAAACGTGACAACACTTCTGACAATCCCGTAATAATCAATAAACAAAAGCAAATGGAGCCCAAATATTCGGATGAATAAACTAACAGAAACGTGGAAAAACTTAATTACTAACTAGAGCACAGGCTAATAGTTATAGCAAACTTTAAAAGCATTTGTTCCCTTCTTTCAAGTCCAGCCTCTAAACTAACATACTCCAGGAATCATAACAAACAAGATTAGCTTCCCTAAAGAACATTTAATTGGGAAACTGTGTATCAGCCACAAGATGCCTTGGTCAGGAGAGAAATCAAGCAAAAGCTTCAATTTATTTTTTGACAAACAAGAGCAAGGAATTGGAAACACTACTGCAGCTAAACAAAACAACAAAATACCATAATGCTACCTTCTCCACGAGAACAAAAGCATCAACCACCAACTCCACCCCACCCCCAAGCAGGCTGTTGCTCTCTAACCACAGAGCCAATGCTGTAGACAATGTAATCCCACAGGGAAGACAGAAGGTCACAAACACACTGTGAAATATTAAAATAAGGTCCACGTTTTAGAAAGACCTAGAAGTACTTTAATGAGACAAAATTTCATTTGGAACAGACAGGTGGAGTACAGAAACAGCCTGTTCTTCTCCTGACTGTCTCTTCCCTCAACACATAGAGGGAGGTCAGACTTGCCCAACGTAGTCCGAAATTAAGGATATGGCACTTAAAATAAGCAGCAGCAATCAAGATGTGGCGAGAATGGCAACGTGCAATGCAACACTGCAGGTGTGATTGCATAGTGTATACCAGTAGTGGATCTGTTATTATTCATCAGCTGTAGGTGGCTAAGAGGGTGTCACTTATTACAGTGACACATGCTGCAGCTGGCTAGCCATGATTAAGTATTACCCAGTGTGGTTGAAAGGGTTGGAGACTACCATTCATTATGATCCAGCGTGGCTTAGTGGCGTAGGGAGGCTGCTACCTTCCCTGCACCGCAGCATTTGAAGGAAAGCAGCTGAAACTCAACAAAGCCCTGGGAATGGTGTGAAGAGAGGAGAGAAAGGGAACCTCGGTCACCAAGCCTGACGGAACGGGTGTCCTGCTAGCAGGGACGGAGAGCCCGCCCGCGCTCGGCGCGACTGGGAGCGCTCCGCCGCCAAGTGACAGCGCCGGGCCGGGCCCCGGCCGGCCCCGCCGTGTGAGGGGCGCTGGGGCACCGCGCTCAACTTCCAACCACAGCAGCAAAAGCCTTTGTCCGAGCGCTCCCGGTCCGTGGCCGGGGGAGCCTGGAGGACCCCCGCCTGCGGC
>VZSE01000421.1:602542-656611 GCA_013398275.1 Promerops cafer
GGGCGGCCGCTAGCGCGCGGGGATCGGCCCACGGCCGGCACCGCCTTCTCCCTCCACCCCCGCGGGAAGTGCGCGTGGGGCCGCGCGCCTCGTGCTGCCCGCGGGCTCGGCACGTGCGCGGCCCGGAGACACCCGCGGCGGTGCTGGGGCTGAGGGGCCATTGGCGCGGAGCCGGGAACAGGAACAGGGCGGAAAGAACTCTTTGGCAAGCGGTGAATAAAAAGAGCGGGAGGCTGGGATTTGGAGGCACAGCCCTTAGGAAGACCTCTTAGGTTCCTTACGTGGAATTGTTAACATAATTTTTTTTTAGAAGTCGGTTTTACATTAAAAGCCCGGTTTCATAATTCTGTTTTCATCTGCAGCTGAAGTGCGTAAGATGCGTTTGTTTAGCAAACAGAAACAGTGGAGTCTGGCAGAGCCCCAGCCAGCTGAGCGAGCCCTGTGGCGACAGACGGCTGTGTGTGGGCACGGGGACAGGAGGTATCTGCGACACGGAGCTGCCGGGCTGTGCTCTGACGTTTTGATACGACAAAAAAAGAAGACCCCGATTTTGGATTCATTTAACAACATTACCCCTTCAGAGTGCGAGTCTGATTGTCCATTAGGAGACCAGATTTGAAAACTAATCCTTTTACATCAAGACTTACGTCGTTCAACTTCCTCTATGTGTTTAGTATAACATGTCAGTCCAACTTTGGGACAAATGCTACATCAATTTAAAGATTGCTGAGATTCCAAAGCCTACATCTTTTTTTATCACTTTATCTCTCTACCTCTGCTGTCTTCCAAATTACGAAAAGAAAAAACATTTCAGTAATCCCATGAATAAGATTTCGGATTTCTCGCCCACAGACACACTTTGCTGCTTATGCTAATTCAATGAACAATGTCTTAGATAAGTAAAATCACGTTTTAAGAGATTCCTCGGTGACAAAGTTTTCTGTACGTCTCAGTGTACAAACAGCTATTGTCTCCTGTCATTAAGGGACTTTCCCCATCCTGATTTCCCCCTCCTCATTAGACACAAGAGGACTTTGATTGGCTCCCTTGTATGCACAGTTCTCGGCAAAAGCACAATGCATACTGGAAATCCTCTGTATTGTTTGCAAAGAGCAACTCATAATCCCTTTGGAAATCTCTTCCTAAAAACATCACTCTTTTTTTTTTTCCTCCCAAGGCTAAAGAATGATCTCAGCTCATGCTAACTCCATTCCATTAAGAATAGTTTCTGGATGTTTGCCATGGACTGTCTCTAGATGGTTATTTTATGGGGCCCCTCTTTTAGTATGTTTTGAATCACTGGAAAATCTAAAAATATAGCACACAATAATCTGCAGTGTCTAGCCTTTTTTAATAGTTTACAATGAAGGCACTTTGAATAATAACCAGATTAATTGGATACTGGAGCAGGTATATTATTTTGAAGAATTAATATTAATGGAAACCATTGTAGTCTTTTCCATCACTGACAGCAGTACATTATAAAAGAAATAACCATTGATTTTATTTTCTTAAATTATAAATGATCTGCAGTTCAAAAGGCCAGGAATACTATTCAAATCAAAAACAATAGCTTGAACTTTATGTGAGTCGCTGGTGGAAGAAAAGATAATAAGCCACTAAAGGTTTTTTAATATTGTTTATGCGTTGAATTTTTTTCTTGCTGCTAAAAGTTTGTATTTCACAGAGTGTGAACAATTCCTGTTGACTTTATTGGAAACTGAAAGCATCCACTACCTCAGGGAAGTAGACCTCACCTTCTGGCTTGTAATGAATATAAGCACTTCCCGAGCTGAGATAGAAAAATTTAAATACCAGATTTGCACCATTTAAATTTTTGTGTTTGCTATGCAAATCAGTAGTTTGACTTTTTGGTTTAAGCTCAGCTGAGGCTGGCAAAAGGGTTCTGAATCAAGCCTGTCACTTCAGAGACAATTTGGAGAATCACAGCTTGGAGGCACCTTTGAAGGATGTGATTTCCACAAGTGTTGGGCCTCACCCGTGTTTCAAGCAGATGCTCTGCCAGGTGACTCCAGCTCAGAATCATTAGTCACCTTTGAAAATGGAAAGCTGTTAATGCAGGAAATCCAGTTTACTCTCACCTGTCAACTGGGGGACAGGACCACCTCGAACTTGGATTCACCAGCACATGTGTATGTGGAAAGAGCCACTTGGCCAGTGCTTAGTGGATCTCAGCAGCTTCATGTTGGGAATCCATACCGTTCCCCTGTGCTCTCAGTCTTGCTTTGTGTGGAAAGAGGAGGAAGGACAAGGAGCCTAGCACGAGCCCACGGAATCATTAGGGATCAGGCCTTCTGTGTGGGCAGGGAGGAAGTCTTTTGGCCTGGAGTGTTGTCCCAACAGTGATGGGACAGCAGTGCTCAAGCAGCCCAGCTTTGGAGGAGAAGGGCAGGCAGGAGCAGGGAGCATGGGATGCAAGCCATGATAACCAGGCCAAAGATTACAACAGCTTGTTTGACCAGTCCAGACAAAACTTTCCCCAGCTCAGCCTTGGCTCTGCGTTTCCCCTAAGCTCATTCCTTTGGGCACAGCACTAGTTAATTAATATGCTTCTCATTTGGCAACTGCTTCCCACCTCGCTGGTTTGGAGAAAGATGAGAAAACAAAAGATCTGCACACTTTTGTATAGAAGCAATCCGAAGTTTCTTATGTGCTTAGCGCAAGCACGTGAGAGATGGGCAAGGGGTCAAGAGACTCCATCTCAAATCAGCCTCTCTTACAAAAAAGATCCTGCAGTGTGTCCTGTAAAATCCCAGCTATTTAAAAACCCAGTGACCTTAAAAAGCATTGTAGGTAGTGAGAACCATGGTTATCTGGATCTTCATTATAAGGAGCAGGTTTATCTTGAGATGTTGCAGTTTGTAGGTGGTGTAAATCACACATTCTAGTGGTAGGTAGTGTGATACAACCCTGCTGGGATTTCATAAGCACAGGATGTACAGTGTGGTTCAATCGCGTGTCTAGGAAAGCAAATAAACAGGCAGTTGCCCACAGAACATCTCTTAGATCTGAACTGCGGTGCATGTGCCAACAGAAGTTATCGCTTAAGCTGTTTGCCAGCCAGCTCAATGTCAGAAGTGTCTGCTCTTTGAAATGGATGCTGGTGTTCGACACAGCTCAGAGAATTTGCAACATTGTCTTAAGGATGACAAGGGGAAAGAATAGGCTAGTTTGCAGTCTGCAGCAGGAGCATTGTTAAATAGCCTTTGCTTGTGTGTCATAGTCTCAAAGAGGATGGTAGAGCAAAGAAAAAATCTGAATCTGTGTCTTAATCTGGGCTCAGGTATAAGTATACCTTGGTGAGGGAGTCCCCAGAGGCTACAGTCAAGCTTGGGCCTCGCTATGGTGTTGCCTTGAAAGCAAGTACAGTCCCTTCCCAGAGTGTTCTTTTAGTGTAAAGACAAGAAGCAAAGAGTATAGGAAACATTAGGAAGGAAGAGGGGGAGGGAAGATGAGGTTAACAGTAATGACACCATGTGGTTATGTAGGTTAACAGTGTGAACAGCTTGATGACTGACTTCTATAACCTCGTATTTTTAAATACTTTTCTAGAACAGCCTGTTAAGACACTTTGCATTGTATTAAATTTTGCTCTTCACTGTACCCCAGAATAGTATCTTCACTTATTTTCCATTGGGTGAGATTTTTTGTCAGTTTGCATGTGAACTACCCTGTATCCCACCATAGTTTTACTGGGCTCTTCAAAGAGCACACCTCTGAACCTCTCTTAATCCTCCACTCGTGCACATGATGCCTCTCCACCAGTTAAGTGTGGCACCATGTTATTCCCTTAGCCCTGCCCTCCATACACAGCCCTCTGCAGTGGTGCCATTCGCCGTCTCATCCTTAGGGTGCCCCTGCAGGTACCACCAGACTTCGATGAATCATCCTGAGTCTAAAATGCCCCGGGGGCTGGCAGAGCCTGCCCGCCACACACCGGGTAGTGCCAGCCCCCTGCACCCCAGCATCCACAGGCAGCGGCAGAACGGCTTCCCCAGGCCCCGCCTTGGTGCTGCCAGCAGCGTGGCTGCTGTGCTGCCCTCGCCTTCTGCCATGGCTGTGTGCACGCACCAAACCAGTTCTAAGATTAAACCACAGGACGCAGGATTACAAAGTCATTCATTACAAGGAGTACAGCAGGATAAACTGTAAAAATCTCCATGTTTTCAAAACATACCAGAGAAGATACAGCTTCTTTTCAGTCTGTCTGATCTCTGTAGGACTGACTGTGAGCTGAAGACACCTAAGGAAGTTATTTGCATTTTATTGAAATCAAGAAAACGGGGAAGATTGAACTAGTTGATTAGACTGTGAATTATCAAAAATAATTAACAAAGCAAAAGGAAGATTTAAAGATTATATGACTCCAGATGTTTTATTGATTTTTTTCATATACAAATACAAATCTATTTTGCAATGCTACAGTTCTGAATTGGTGTGAATACAGATGTCTTTCTGCAGGAAAACATTCTAACCAGAGGTGCTATTGCAGTTCTGTTGTTTTCCTGATGTGTATTCACATCTACACTCACACCCAATCCTGTAATTTAGTGAGTTAGAGCTGATTTTTTTTAGCTAGTCTGGTCTCTCATTCATTAGGCTTTTTGAGAAAATATGTGCTGACAGACTTCACCTCTACCTATAAGTAAAATATGTTTTTTGAAAGCAAAGAATGAAAACTCATTAATTCTACAAAACACAAGAGAAATACACACTCTTAATTATACACATTTTTCTTATTTACAGGGAATATGTAACAGAACAATGCTTAAGGAAATTTCAGACTAACCATAACAAGGTACAAAAAAAGAATTCATCAGCCTACTATGAAAGAAAACCACAAACTGCTCATGACCTCTTTCACTAAACTATCACTAACTCTTTCACTAACTATCACTAAAAACACATTTGCCGTTGTAATCCATCCCAATTTACTATGTATTAGGACAGTCTTTGTCCCAGTGATGACCACACACTATGTCAAATAGGAGGAAATATGGACAGAAATCCTTAACCTATAATTCTAGTATGTGCACACAGGAATTCTGTCTGTAGAGAGAGGAGTTACGAAATTAATTGATTCACAAGTGTAAAGCTGGATACCATATAAATGCTCTTTGCAGAATTTAGTGACAGGTAAGCCTCATTCTGGTCCCATATAGAGAAGTTAAACTAATTTTGTGTGTTTAGTAGCTTGCAGAGTGTCCGTGGCCACAGGCTATAAAGATAATACTTGGTTTGGGGTTGTTTATTTAAATCATTGAGGCAGTTATACAGTCTTGAAACAGAAGATCGTCTAAAGGCATTGCCAAAGAACATGCAATCCTAAAAAATTGTTAACTTGTAATACTGCCATGTTGATATCTATTTGGGTTACAGAAGTTCTAGTTGTTGTGGACTTAGTCTAGCTTTCATACTACTATCATTTTGCTGTTCCATAGACCATTTTCCATATTCCTCCTCCTGAAAATAGACAGACTGTTTCTGGCCAGAATTATTGAAAATAAATTCCGTAACAATTGCCTGAGAATATTGCTCAGATCCAGAGTGGCTGACACCTTTTGAATTTTTGCCTCTTAGGGAATTACACATGACCTTTTAATGCTAAAGTTCCTTAGTGCTTGGATATCATATTGATGAGCTTCATATAAATGAATGGATGAACAGGTAATGAAAGGTAATGATCTTATAGCTGTTATGGAGGTAACTGCAGACATGTCATGGATGATAATTACTTAAAGAATTTCTCTATAATTTTATTTACTGTCATTCTTAGTTCAGGATTTACTCTCTTTTATCTTAACAAGTGGTGTTTCATTTTTAATGTTCTAGACAGCCATATCTTTTTCTAGAAATGCAGATATCCAGACATTTTTATTACTCATGGTTTCGTTATCAGTTTGTTTTTCTCCTCATTACTGGCACTGACCTTGCCAAGAGCTAAGCACATGTGTAATTTTACTAGTGTGATTAGACTCATTAAATCTAATGGAATTAGTCAAGAAGTAAAGCTACTTCTGTTTAAGTATTTGTTGTTTGAGGTAGTGCTGCTAGAATCAAGATAAGGAAAGTCTGGAAGGAATTCAGACTGAACAATAATTTTCATTAAATGTCATACAAAGAGAAATTCAAAGAGTTTTTCTCTTGATCTAACCCTGATACAGGATGAACCTAAGGTGGTTTTACACTGGAGGTGAACAGGGATTTCCTAACATTTCTTTCTCTTCAAAAGATGGGGGTTTGTCAAGAATTAAGCTGGTCTCAGCAAACTTTACAAGGTCGTTTCTCAAGTCTAGGATGAAATTTTTAAATTAAAGGTAATGAGACAACTCAGCCACCAGCCCAGCAACAGAGACTGAGTGTAACCTGATAGCAGTGTTGTTATGTTGTGCCCTGGGAGACTCTGTGCCCCCCAGGAATATTTCATTAATGTGGGGTGATTGAGAGAGGCAAACCCAGAAGAGGTTTCCTCTTTCTGCACAGAAATAGGGAGATTGCACTGAATTAAACAACATTTCCTCTTGCAGGTCTCACTGTTAGAACATGGGCTGCTAGTTTAGGGATCTTGTGTATAAAATCCTCAAGAGGTGTTTATGCCAGTATAAAGTGGGGAAAAAGTCTAAAGGATTTCCTTGCTATTACTCCTACCCTACCTTTGTTCCTCATTTCGAGTGCTGCAAGTCTGCTATTTTTTGACCTGCCAGCTGAAAGCCTCTCAGAAGCATTATGGCAGCCAGAAATAAAATATTTAGAGTGCACCTGGTTTTCAGCCCCTTTCTTTGAGAACCATCTCAGCTAGGGCTGAGAGGGAAGGAGCATGGAGCAGTTGCTCCATCCATCCCAAGGAACTTCCCTTCTGGACCATCAGGACAATTTTATGGAGACTGGTAACACAGGCCAGACATAAAGTGCATGATTATTAACTCCATCATGCGATAATTTGGCATTTCTGACCTCTGATGAGCTGCCTCATATACAGTGAGTTTTAAAAAAATCTGGCCTCTTACAGAATCAAATGCAAACTGTTCTGCCATAATTTCGAAGCAGTAAATCTCCCATGGCCTTGGAGAAAACATCACTTGTGGGCTTTCACCCATTTTATACCTTCCTTTCAAAGCAAACACTTATTTTGTTCTCTGATAAATACAAATGACAAGTAAAATTTATTTAAGCTACAGAAAGGCTATTTGTAGTCTAAAAGTTAAAATTCTTAGTTAATACTGACTCCTGTACCCTGTCCTTTTCTGTGCAGAGGTTAAAAACCAGCAAGCCCATCACTGCAAAGTCTAATATCAGGGGTGGTAGATATATTTAACTATTGCTCATTTTTCTTGAGGAAAGCAACTGATCTATTCCCCAATGCTCACAATTTTATTAACATTGGAAAGAGCCATGTGGTGTTCATATAGTGTTTAATCTCCATGAAGTCTCAGAGCCCAAGGTTTTCTGATTACTGGCAGAGGAGGAGGACTGGAGTGACAGTTAGGGGTGCGCCGGTCCCTACTGTATATACAGCTGTTGCTGCGCAGGGGAGGGAAATGCAGGGTCTGGCTGTCTGTTCCAAACAAAAAGAAATGGCACATGCTATTACTTCCAGATCATTGCAGTCCCTGCACCACCATCTGCTGGGGGTCAGAGCAGTTGTCCGGGTCGGCGTCAGTCATGCACAAACTCAATGCCTTCCACCGAGCTGCGCCCAGCAGTACATATTTACAAGAACAATAAAGCAAACCTGCTCCCTGGACACAGGCACCACAATGCTCCATCACATTGGGAACAAAGGGGCACAACGAAAGTTGATATGCATTACAAAGGAGGTTCTCTGGGATCACAGCTTTGTGATTTCAGGCTGTAACACAAATTGGAGGGAAGAAAAACTGTCACCAATAAGCCCAGACTTAGTGATCATTGTATTTGTAATTGACACAGCATTGCTGAAGGGGTGCCTGGGTCTCTGTGTTTCCCCTTTTCCTATTGTCAAAGTCTTCTGTGGAAAATAGTTAAGTGGGAAAAGCTTTGATGATAAATATTGAAAACTTGGATATGTTATTCTGTAACAGCAGCAAGATAATCTCTGCCACTTACCCCAGCTTGTCCATGCAGCTCTCTTTTTCTGGGGCTTATGCCATGTGCTGGAGCAAAATGTGGAGAGCCCTGACTGACGTAAACTGAACAGTTCCTGGAAACCGGATGAGTACAACTGTGTCACTGTGATGTTGAAACCAAATGAGCAGTTTTAGCATCTCTTCAGCCTAACAACAGCTAGTGAGTAATTCATTTCTCCTGCTAAAAACGGCTGCTTCACCACCACTGGAGCGACACATCAGGCGTTACTGTCACGTGGTACAAACCTTTCACTTAGCACTGTCCTGCACCCTTGGGTGAACATACACGTACAGGCATGACACCCTTGGGGCCCAGAGCTCGAGGTGGCTTTTGGCAGTACATTAAGGCACAGAGGTAAAAAGTACAAGCCTTCTTTTAGGTCTGGGCTAGCTCGCTGCAGAGCTACATCCAGTGTTTTGGTGCTTCATCAAAATGGAATGCTCAGTGCAGAGGTGTCTGCATTCAGCTGAGTTTATTAGTTTGGTCTCAGCATCAGCACTGTTAAAACAGGCAGCAGTGCCAGCATGGGGTGAGAGAAATAGGCAGCAATTCTGGAAAGCTATGAAAAGGGCAGGTGGAGCTGCACCCAGAACATTTTTCAAGTGAGGCTGATTGCCAAATAACTAGAAACTATGCTGTGCTAGCAAAAACACACGAAGGACTGCTGTAGTCCCTGCCTCACATAGCTACAATGTCTGTCACAGCACTACCACATACATAATCTTTGACATTTCATCTGATAATTAGTGGTTTTGGCACAAGTAAACACACTCTTGTTAGGTCCTAACCTCAGCTGCTTTTTACTAAGCATCACTTGTCAGTTTTGCATAAAACCTCTCCAGTCCACGTAATGTTTGACAGCCTTTTTGGATGATTTGCTTGAAACATGATATGGAAGAGGAGACCTCCAGGTAGCTGCACACACGTCTTCCAGACTCCACCTTCCCGGCCTCACTGGCACCAGGACACCCCAGAGCCGCAGAGCTGGTTCTGGAGCCTGCGAGGGCATGCAGAGCAGCCTTTGCTTGTTTCCTTGGAGAGCTTCATCAGCTCAGTTACATATCTGTACTTGGAGGACACTTTCCCTGAGCCGTTCCACACAGAGCTGAACTCCACAGGTTTGTACTTCAGCTAAGCAGGCTTTCAGCAGTACGTCAGAACTAAAAGAAATAATTTTTTTTACCATCTTGTCTTGTGGAACTGCGTTTGAAGTAAAAGTTGCAGAAGAGTAGTCAATGTATAGCTTAGATGCATTTACATAATAAAATGTATGCAAAGTGTAAATAATTTTCTATGTGTAATTTTGGGGAGGAAAAGGCAGGGGATGGGAAGCTGACAGAGTGTCTCTGTGAGGATATTAGTAATAAAATGAAAAGACAGAAAGCCTTCAACCTGTAGGTAATTGATGTACATCTGCTCCTAATGTGGGGGATTGAAAGTCATTTCCATTAGTAGTCCAATAGAAATGATTGTCCTGTATGTCTAGTCCAGCACAGAGAGGTGCTACATTGTGGAAATCATCTTGTTTCAGTGCCTGCTTGCACCCCTGCTGGAGGCTTTATTCTACCAGCCAGTGACTAGATTAGTGTAGGGAATAGACTGGGTTTCCCAGTCATCCATCTGGACACAGTTCAGACATTGAGGAACTTGTTGTAGTAGAAGGTGTCCCTGCCCATTGCAACTAGATAGTCTTTAAGGTCCCTTCTAACCCAAAACATTCTAGGATACTGTGATATTCTTCACATAATGCCAGGGAAATTTAGAACTGGTCTCCTGTATTCTGCAGATAAATAAGTGACTTCAGTATTCAGGAGGAACTTTACAGATCTTGTGGTCACTAGCAAATGTAAACCACAAGAATAGATACATTCTGACTACTAAAGTAAGTTTTCTGATAATAAAGCTTTTACTGAATGAGCAATCAAACAACTGTTGGTACTCTTGTTCTATGACGTTACCTGTGAACCATGCTCTTGTTGGTGGAATATTCCCTCCTCCTCAATCATATGTGGCATACTTAAATGCTGCCCTGGATAAACCGTAGTCTTAACTTCTATGTTTTAAGTCTATCATTGCAGGAAAAAAAGAATTCTGTTTATTTTTCTTAATTGCCTAGATGAAATGAATCTATACTGTCTCCACCCCAGTGGGTATCCAGTTATACATACACCATAGGAGTCTAATGTTGAAATCCTGCAGCATCCGGGGGCTGAGTGGAAGCTTTTATGCTGGGGTACTTAAGTGGGAGATGAGCTGTTGGGAAAATCTAGCCCAGAATAATGGTTTAACTTTTTATGTTGGCTCTTTTATTTCATTAACATTACCCTTTATCTCCAAGGTTGTAGATATGTTTTTGGAAAGAGTAGTTCTGCAAGTTACCACATCTCTGGGCAACATAAATTCAGCCCAGATCAGGCACAGCATGTTGAGTCACACAGCACAAGAACACATACACGTCATGGCTGTTCATGCCAGCTTTATTCTTTACATTGTATCAATGACAACTATGGCAGAAAAAGTGATGTTTGATCAAACTCAAATTGCACAGAGAGAAGGTTTGGCCTTTTTGAACAGATTTAATCTTTTACCTTCTGCTGCGCCAATTGAATACATTGCATCAAGAGACAGTGGCATTTTTGATCTGGGATTAACTGTTGTAACTTTGGATTTACTGCCTGGAGGAGCCTTGTACCCCCAGACCACTTATATTGTGTTTCTTAACATATCTTCCTTGAAATCATTTTCAAATCTTCTAACCTTTCTTCTTCTTACCTGTTCTCTGAATTCTGTCTGCAGTAATGTCTGCCAGTTTCTAATGCCTAATGGCCAGATAAATGACCATTAGGAAATAATGTATTCATAAAATACAATTATGTATTTTTATGAAAGCAATGTTTTAGTGGTTTTCAGCTGGCCTAGGGCATATATATGGTTATCATGGACTTCTGTTGCTTTTGTACTGCATGCCTTCTCACTACTTACTCTGCCCACTTAAAGATTATATTTTAGCCCCTTGAACTTGCCTGATAGAAGAAGTCTTTGCAGTGGTATTTCCTAAGCATCATATAGGAGGTTCCTCAAACACGTTGGAGATACTTAAAACTTCATGAGGGAGAAAAGGCTTTTAATATTCAAATATGTTCCCATTGTTTGTGGTGGTTTTTTTTTTTTTGTTATAGAAATCTTCTAAAATGAATATTCAAACGGTTGTCTTGCCTTAATAAACTTAGGAAACTTTTGTCTTGTCCCTTATGTTGATTACAAATGCAGCTGTTACTACCCTGTTTTTACTTGCACGTTTTAAGCCATTGCGCTGTGTTAGTGATTGAGTAGCACTTCACTGAGCAATAGAACTGTGTTCACTCAGCTTAAATACTGCTGCAAAAGTAGCAAAAGAGAAAAATGTCTTTAAGGTTCTACAGAAACTCTGGCTAAGCTGCACTAGTGGACTGGAAAGAGATGTGGCAGAGAGAGCAATCAGAAGTTAAGGAAAAATTGGTAGAAAGGCAAAGGGAGAGACGGTTGCTTCGGTAAATAGAGAGAGGGGTGGCTGAGCAGACAGCATCAAATTGCTCCCCATCTCTGTTCTGGCACTTGCAGATCTATTGAAAACAGGCCAGAAGGACATGCTGAATTTGTTACTCCCGTGTGCCAGCCTTTTCTGCAGCAGCAAGAGAAACCAATCAGTGCTGCTTCAAAAGCAGCTGGAAACTGAGAAATCCCTGGTCCCCTGCTGCCTGGCAAGCAGCAGTACAGGGTCTTCTCAGTTTCCAGCCACTACAGAGGCTCCATTGACAAAATGTGTGCAGCATTTGAAGGGAGCACAATGTGACAATGAAAGAACCTGAGGGAAACAAAACAAGGAAAGGGGAGAAAGGAAGAAAGGGGGGAGAATTAAATGGGAATGAGGGAGCAACTGAAGACAGGAGGACAAAAATCAAAAGAAAAATATGCTAATCACTGCAAAAGGGGCAATAAAAATAAATCATCCTTGTCATATTTGACACCTCTGGACTGCTTTATCAAAGAGTAGAGTTGTGATAGGAAGACTAGAGAAAAAGAGGTAAACTTTACTAATGTTTGCTTTCATTGCCTCTCTGAGATACAGACACGCTTAATTTAGTCCCCTACGTTCACAAATAATGTTGTGAAGTACAGAGTGACTGGAAGATGCCAGATACCACACAGGGGACCACATGGCATGAATGGGACAGCGCCTACCCTCATCCTCTGTTTCTGAGAGAAGCAGAAAGATTTAAAGAGCCCTGTAGTCAGGAGAATGGTGCCTTACTGTTGCTCAGAACAACCTGGAGAGAAAACAAATGCTGCCCAAAATAAAGCAAGGCAGCTGGCTCGTTTTCTCCTTTCTCTTGTACTTCATTGCATGGGCTATGAGAATGTGTAGCGGAGTGGAAACCAGAGTATCACCAATAGCTCAGAGCAAAGCAGCATGGCTAGGTTTTATTTTTTACCTCTGTCTGCCTGGTCATGAGGTAGGACATCCAAGAGGCGTACCAAGAGCTCAAGGGATGTACCTGTGGTACATAAATCTCCCAGCTGTTCCCACTTATGCTGCTTGTTCAGGATGAAGGGAGATCTGGGAGTGCCAGAACCAAAGTTCGTTACAAAGCCACTAAACTGGAAGGGGCTTCCCAAATGTCCTCACATGACTCACAGAGTTTTTAGTTCATGGGTCCAGCTCGAGCTCCTTCAAATTAAAATCCCCTGAAACATATGCTGGGTGAACACAGCATCTTCAGCACCAGCTTTTTCACTCCAGATAGCTGCTCTTACTTGGAATAACTTGGTACAGTAACATGCAAAAATGAATAGTACCTGGGAGAGAGCACTGGCATCTACAGATTTTCCGGGAATTCTTCGTACTTTCTGAAGGTCAGAGAAGTGCACCATAAAAACTGAGACAGAGGAATAGAACTGTTGCTATTAGTTTCAAGAGGCAATATCAGCCAGGGACTGAGAAGGTGGTAAATTTTGTATTGCCCAAGTTGAAAATGGGTAAACTCAATTTATGTGCATTTGCCTTTGAGCACTGCACTGTGGTCATCTTAAATGAGCTTATCTTTTTAAGCAAAGGAGGGCTTCTGTCCTGGTGACAGGAGTTTTGCAATTAATAACGCCTTCTTAAAAAATTCTCATTTATCATTCAGGTTTAAAATAAAATGCTTCCATTTGCTCTCTTAGCTTGACAGCTATTTTCAGTCATGAGTAATTATTACTGTAAAGTAGTTACTGCTTAGGTTTAAAAAAAAAAAATCTGTTTCTCCAAAGCAAACTTAATTTGAGCATGACCCATGGCCTCTACACAATCCCCAGCACTTAGATCAGTGATCAATTTGTCTTTCTCTGTAGGAGTAGTAGGTAGTGTGGAACTGATCACATTTTGTGATATTTTTATTAATGAGTTCCTGGGTGTTATAATTGTGAAAGAACCTACAGATGTTTAGCAGTTGTAAAATGAGACCACCATCATGTCTGTCTGATCAGGAATCACCCATTGTGTAGTAGGTTAAGAATGAGATATTTTCTTTTTTTATTTCATCTGTTCAGTTCATATATAGTAGATCAAAATTGGTACCATATTTTCAAATTTACCATTTCAGATTTTTTTTCATCTAAGTTAATTTAAAGCAAAGGTATCTTGCTTCATCTCTAAAATCTTAGCTGTATTTTTTATGTCGTAGGAGGAGATGATAGCAAGGGCTGTAGAGGAACTACCAGCATTATAAATAAACACATAGAGATACCTCTCAAAATACTGGGCAAAAACCTATCTAATACTTGTTGAAATTTTTTTCCCTTTAATGTTTGTCTCATGGACTGGCTCTGATTACCTTAATGCGTAATTCATCACAACAGAAACAGATCACCATATTGAAGTAGTTAGTGCTGAGAATCAGTATGTTTGTTATAAACATTACAAGGATTTGAACTTCAGGCTACCTTTAACTTGATCCCTTGGACTGGCTCTTCTCACCATGCAAGCTGCCCAAAAGCTGCCCAAAGGCCCACTGGTTGGTTTGGACTCGTAATGTCCTTGGTGGAGTGCATTGCATGTGTACTGAGCAGAGCTTCTGGGTTTGTTCCCTGCAAAGGGAATTCAGTGCTTCTGTGCACCAAAACTGCTCTGGGAGCTGAGCCAGTGTGCAGTAAATGGGAACAGTTGGGGTGGGGGGGACGTGTTGCAAAACTGCACTTCTGCTCTGAACCAAAATGGTAAATATATGGGCAATCAATTGTATTTTTGTGGCTTTGGGAAGGCACTGTGTATTTTTCTCTAGTGTGCAAACGAAGCAATTTTGCATGATAAAACTCAAATGTGTATTTGTATACTTTTCTGGCCAGCAGCCTCTGGTAAGTTCTGTGTGTTTGATGATGCAAAGAGAAAGCAAGCTGCACTGAATCATTATGCAAGCAGAGAAATCCTTACATATGTGCTTTACATGCAATCAGAATAGTAGATTTTATTTTATCAAGTGATAAAAATTGTGGCTTTCCCATAAAAATTATGAAAAACTGGTTTCCTAGCTTCAGTTCTCCAAAAAAGAGAAAGTGAGGGGTTTGCCAAATCAGGAAAACAGACTAATTTTCTGTGATCAAGGAAGAGACTGCACTACCTAGGGTTTCATGAGAATGCATAAAGAGTGAAGAAAAACAAGTCCAGAATTATGCAGGCTTCATATAAAGCAATGTGCTTGATATCATGTAGTACATTGAGGTATTGATCATGAGATCAGAAGTCAGAACTTCTGCATGCTAATTTTGACTTCGTCAGTGAATTCAGCTTTTGTCAAGTCATTACTATGCAGTTTCCCACCTGAGCAAAGGAATGTTAATGTTTCGAAGAGCAGAAGAAAGAGTTCAATACTTAGCAGTTTACCTTTCTGATTTCCAGTTTATTTATTTGAGTGAATAATTATTTTGCTCTTGTAAGGCTGCTGAATTTCATTTACTACTGCTGGCTAACTTTTTGCACTAAATGTTTTCATTTTGATTACTCACATTCATTTGTGTAATTTCAGTTCCTTGGCTGGATTGCTAGAGCTCAGACAAGGTTCTTCTGCAGCTGCTGGTATAAGTACAAAATCTAATTTCATTTAATTCTTGCATATATGGTTTTTGCATTTGTTCTCAATAAGTGATCAGGCACATTTTGAGTGAATGCATATTTCCAGAATCCAATAGAAAGGAATGTAAAGTGAGTGGTAAAAAGCATTTGATTGCGAAAAAAGAGAATTCCTATAGTAGTGTACTCCAGTGGCTTTGGGCTAATGCTCTTGAATTTCTTGCACTGAGGTCTGATCCATAAAGGGATTTGGTTACTTAAAATAGCACTTATGTCCTGAAGTTTTTAGTATGCGCTATTAGAACTTCATCTCAGCTTCTGTTTAAGCTTAATAGAGTACACCCATGTTCAC
Organism: Promerops cafer; assembly: GCA_013398275.1. NCBI lineage: Eukaryota > Metazoa > Chordata > Aves > Passeriformes > Nectariniidae > Promerops > Promerops cafer. The sequence goes on from VZSE01000421.1 coordinate 618,106, forward strand.
ACCACAGATTATACCCACAATCCACCTTTCAGGCTGCTTTGCCACCTGCCCAAGGGAATGGTGGCACCTGAAATGATAGGCACTGCAGGAAATTCAAGCAAATGTGCTCTACTGCCACCAATATGCCTGAGCTAACTTAGAGCCTCCTTATTCTGACCTGGGGGCTGTTTTGCCACCTGTGATTGTGCATTTGCACATATGCAGAGAGAGGTATATCTGTCAGTTTGCAGGTTACTGCTGTGAGACCCGAGAGACAGACCAGCTCTGATGCAGCAATTCTGAGGCTCTCCAAAGGGCTTTGTTTGGTGTGAGCACATGGGCAGGAAAGATTTCTCCTTGGAAAAGGCTGCCATCCACTTTTGTGCAATATGCAGTTTGATCCATATTCTTGCCAATTATATTTTGAGCATAGTGTCCCAAACTGTACTTTCCCTATCCCCAGATGAGAGGCTACGTTTGCCCACAGAGTTGGAAGATGCTGCTTCCTGGGGAGCTGTCAATCAGCTGTGACTCCAAACTCCTGATACATCACACCCTAATTAAAGCCAGCTTCTAGAATGCAGTTTTCACTCATGCCTTGAAATATCATTCTAGTTTAGGAAACTTTCAGACACAGCCATGCTCAGCTCCTTTCTGAGTCTGAGAGAACATAAACCTATATTCATGTTCTGGACATCCTCTGCCTCTGGGCACGTTATCTCCCTTTGTAGTCCTAGAACAACACAACTGTATTTGTCTTCTCATAAGGAGATACTTTTGTAAAGTTTTCCACTTCAGTGTTGCAAAACCAAAAGTTTCCTGGTGGTCTGCAGATAGCTTCAGATCCAGTTTTTAATCTGAACTGGAGGCGGTCCACAAGAATGTTTAGAGAAAAGGTCTCAGTTCAGTTCAGTGATGAAACACCAGGAGTTTCATCTTTAAGGTGTTTCTGATTTTCTTCTTTTAATGAAACACAAAAAATGTAAAGTATCTCCCCTTCCACCCCAGGTTTACAGTAAGAGCTGTAGGAATTATTGCAACTGCATCTCTCAAACAGAGGGTTTTTTTTAAATTTTAGCAGACTTTTAAAATTTCAATTTGGTCATCCTTTTAAAATTTGATTCCCAAAAGAAAGCTTGCAGAAATCCATAGTAATTATTAATGGGTCACCTGGTGTATCATGGAGCACAATACTTTTTACTCTCAACCATTAACCATTACATCCCTATTACAAGTGAGAATACAGAGACAGCTCAGGCTTTTACTTCAGCACATTCCATACAGATTAATTAAAAAACAGGCCCAGTACAAATTATACCAAAAGAAAAAGTCCAAAGCATGAAAATAAGCCAAAAAAAGAATGACATCATTTCCTTGTATCTTCCCTAAAGACAAGGAATTGGAGAGTATGAGTCAGTCTCAAGAAATGAAACAAAAACAGCCCAGCATTTAGTGACTTTTTCTTATTCTCACCTTCTGGAGCAGAGCAGGCCATCAAGTACAAGCAGCAGAAATCTAACTGCCTGACAGGTTTTAAATTAGGAGTGAAGGTGCACTTGTGGATAGCTTGGCTTTCTGGTTTGTGACAAGATACAGTGACCACGAAAAGTGGACTTGAATATGGGGCAGCACGATGTTGTGGATATCCCATCTCCTGCTGCTTACAGTCAACTACAAAGTTGGCGTGCACTACAGCTATGGGTGAAATATTTTCAAAGCTCTCTGTAGTGAGGACAACACACGTTACATGTCCTCTTGGATGCTCAAGCCTCGTTTTTATACCTCTCCTTTCCACTCTGCAATACAGAGGTGCTGTGAGGAGGAAGCAATGGATGACTTAGAACTACTTTCTTCATATAGAGACAGCACATTTTGACTGTGACTTATCACTTTGGCATATCATTTTGCCATGTACTTGCCTTGCCCTCTGTCCAACATCACAGTTACAAATATTCTGGCAAATTACATTTAATAATGAAACATATTTTCCTGCTTAATAGTTCAGTGAGGATTATCTGGAATATTAATAAGCTTTCTGCTGTGCCTAAATGGTATTGTTCACTTCTGCTTAAATAAAGCTCAGGATAACAAAGGATCAACTGTTTGAGCCAGGGGGTCATTTAACATCATCATTCACATTTCCTTTAAAATCAAGGGTATTCACAAGGTCAGTGTCTCTAAGGATACTTCGACAGACATAATTCTGTGGTTTTTACACTGGTGAAGAAAACAAAAAAAGGCCACATCACATATTTTTTCGTCACATTCTTCAGTGCCTGTGAAGTATTTCAGTGATCAAACCTTGTAAGTTTCAGAACTACCCTGGAGCATCCCAGGTCTGAGTTTACAAGGCAGAAAGTTTAGTTACCCAGCTCAAGTTTCATTGTTCCCCTCTTCCTGAGATTTCAATTCAGAAGGAGAAGATTTGGGGCGCACTTTTGCCCATATTTGTACCTTTTTTTTTTTTTGTCTTCACCAGTAATTTCTGGTCTCTTCTTTTTATGTCATGTTCTGACCTTGCTCCAAATAGGTAGTTTGGTGAGCACAAAGGCATTTCAAGGGCTTCAACCAAGTTAAAAATGTGTGTTGAACTGATGGAAAACTTTAGAAGAGAAAGTGGGAAAGGCTTACCTGGAAGTATACAAGTAGTTTTAAAANCACCCCCCACCCCATGATTCATTTGACTGTATCACAATCTCAGTTTTAATTTAAAAATAAGACCCTCTGAAGAGATACTGATGCCCCCACTGGTGCCTGCATGTACAATGTGAAAGCAATACCTGTGAGCAATGCTGATGTGCATCATGAAGTTCAACGGTGTTCAGTAGCTTCAGGGGTCCCTGACAACTTTATCAAATGACCCCATGTACCACAACGAGAAAAATATGAAGACCTTTTTAAACCCTCCAAAACCTTGGCTTTTGCAGTAATGATCTTTTTGCCACTGTCAGCCTATGCGGGGCAAATGGGAATGATTTACTGTCATGCCATGGATTGGGTGTGAGAAGCCAGGACCACACAATTTTCATGTCACGCTGTGCCTTGTGCAGAAGCTTCCAGTCATCTGACCCTGTCCTCAGCATCTGTTTCCCTGAATTGCAAATAGTTCCATAACCCTCATGCTGTTTATGTCCTGCAAATGCAAATTTGCCCCATGACAGAAGGAGTCCTGTGTCTGATGGCGATTTCGCCATCCCGTATTGTGTGTGTGCAGGTCCTACGTAAGCCTAAGAAAAACCTTCTGATGTGTACTACTGATTGTTTACATATGTTATCAGAGGGGAAAAAAAACAGGAAAGGAAAGCTGGCAGCTTACACTGCCAAGAGACCTGGCAGTGGCTATAATCACATTTAGATCATTTCCAGTCAATAGACTTTGTTTTCATTTTTAAAAAGCCCTTCCTAGAAAGTTGCTGCACTGTTCTTTTTACTCTGCTACAGTCAGTCCAGAGGAATACCTGCAATGGCTCCTGGCCTTACAACCAAAGCAGGCAACATCAGGAGATGTTTCCAGGGAGAATGTGGAAGATGTGGTAAGAGAATGTGCTTTATACAAGTTCAAAAATATGTAACACTGCTTGGAACTGTGATTATGGTTCTGTATGACAAAGGTCTTTTCATGATAGGGAAGTCAGGGACTTGAGATGCAAATAGAAATTCGTGCCAAAAGAAGATAAAGTTTGGAACCTGGGCATATTTCTCATCTTCAGGTCAAGCTCCATAATGGGACTAAAAAATATGAGCACTGGAGGACTGGGACTCCAGCTGCCTGTGTCTAGGAATTGCCTGTAGCAGAGAGAATGGCTCCTTTGCTCACTAAGCCAGAAAAGCTCACTGCTTCTCTGAAATAAAATACTAGAGGGAATAGATACCAAAGCAAGTTTAATTAATGTCTAAGTAAGTTAGTGTGTTTAAATCTGTCTACTTTCAACTATTCTGCACCCATTCACATGTACATGTGATACTGGAAACTTTTTTAGGGTGAAATAGAACTCGCAAACTTACATCAGTATCTCAAGAACTACAATTCCAGCTAGTCCAAATAATACTTGGGAGTATTACTGTTAATACTAAACTGTTCTCATAGGGTTAAGCATGTGGGGACTGAAGACTGCAGCTTTTGACAGTGCCAACTCATTTTACAATAACAGTCTTAATATTGTCTCTCCCTGAAGACATACAACATGAGCAAAAATAAAACATAAACTTTAATATCAGCATAAATATTAGACATTCATATTAGCATCATCCAGAGAGGAAAAAAAAAAAGGAAGTTCAAATGCAAGGAGTCACAGAGATAAGGAGCTCTAGTACAAAGTCCATGTGAGAAGATGTAGTGTTATTGGCATCAACATTTCATCTGACATCTTAGTCATCAGAAGCACAAAGATGGCAATGAATGCTCCAGAGGAAGGAGGACGGTGATAAAATCACTTCACATCCAGCATCAGATTCCAGGTGTAAAACCAAAACAGAAGGATTATTTTCATACACATGTAGAAAAGTGACAAAATCTATCTTCTTTTGACATCTAAATGAGACACACTGAGGACTAAAGTTAGCACCCTAGTTCTACTAGGTCTTACTTTCCCTTCCCTAGAGAAGGGAAGACCAAATAGCACCTATCATGCTGAAGTAGCCTACAGGTTACAGCATACACTCCTTCCCTCTGCCCTCCACTTGGAAATCATTTGTCATAGGATCATGTCAGAGGTTCTGGCTGTTAGGTCACATATTCCAATACCAAAATGCAAGGCATAAGAAGTTGTCAATGATACAAGGAAAAACAAAGTAATACTTGTCAGCTATCAAAGGAAAACCATAGCTGAAAAGGAAAAAAAAAAAGATCCAGTGCAGTCAGAACTTGGTGGAAGTTATCATGTTCTGCTGTGTTTTCCTTGTGAGAGGGACAAAAATGTTCTCTCCTAAAGGCTGGCAATGGTAGGACATTGGTGTGCAAAACTTTTGTACTCCAGACCAACAGAAGTGGAAAAGAAAACAAGCTTGAAATAAATGGACTTTTGTGTCCAAATCTTTATCCAAAAGACCTAATCCTGGTCTGAGCTACTTCAGATAGCAGCAGTCATTGGTGCCAGACTCCCAAACATACCCCTATCTGTGAACTTTTTACAGGTTTGGGAGCAGGGTGAAAGGCTGGGTGAGTTAATTCTGGTTGAGGTTACCCCGGTTCCCCAAGGCAATCGAACTTGGAACAGTTTTGAGTTCAGCTCTCCTGAAAGAACTGTCTGACTTCTTTTCAGGAGAAGAGTGAAAGTGGACCAATGCTGTTTTTATAGAAAAACCTTCATCCACCTTGATTTCACACTCATGACTCCTGCAAATGTCAGATAGGCTGTGGCTCAGAGCCAGCACATTAGGTAGTGGTAGCAACAACTTATTTCCACTAGTTTATTTAATTGACCATTTCCCTTACAGATCTGAAAAGAGATGAATCAAAACTAATTGCTTGCTTAAGAAGTAATACTGACTTACTCATTAAACTTCATTGTGGCACTGGACACAGGCACTTGAATGGTCTGGAAAATATGAAAAGAATTGGCTGGGAAACAAAAACAGAGCTGATACATGGTAATGGCAGAAACAGAAGTAGAAGCTATATAATAAAGGCAAATTCCTGTTGAATGCCTCTTTGTCTTGCTTTAAAGAAATACAGAGAAGCACTCAAGATGTACAGATAACCAGGCAGTGTTTCTCACTGCAGAGTTTAAGGAAAGGAGAAAGTGCTTCAATGGTTAGTTCCTGACTATATGGAATATTGCTGACTGAAGGCAGTCAGCTGGAGTTCATCCTGATAGTCCCCCAAACCATTTTATCACAAAAATGTACTGTAATCAGTAAGAAGCAGTCACAGTATTTTCCCACCACTTTCATGCTTTATAGGCAGATGGGGGAAGGGAGAGAGTGTGGAGTTCATGATGCATGTGAATGATGAGCTTGCTCCATGTTTTAACAAAAGTATCTTGTGTAAAGAGAAAAAAAAGAACTATGGTTGCATGTGAACTTCAGCTTTCCTCCTGCCTACTGATTATTTGTTCTATTTGTTAGGGCAATGTTGCTTGCATAGTTGTTCATATGTTGCATCAGAGGAATAAAGATGAGTCACTAAACGGATGGATGCTACATTCTGTAAGGTCTTTGCATCTGCTTCCACTGTTACATTAGCAGCTGGAGGACACATCAGTCCTCCTTCACAGGCTGATCACTAGCTTGGTGAAGACAGAAATTACAGAGGTAGGAAATTAGAAGCAGCAGAGTATTATACCTTCAGAGAAACTTACACTGGCTACTTTCAGAGATAAAGGTATTGCCTTGGCCTTCAAGCAATGTCCACAAGAATGCAGTTTTAACATCTGCTTTCTTTTTCTGCCAATCTGGGTCTTAAATTGAATCACTGTCTTTCAGTGTGATGTTCTGTAATGTTTTTGATACACATATTTTATTGTCTCAGTGTATGGATATAACTGTATCATCATAAAAAACTAGACACTTTGTGCTTCAACTTAAACTAAATTTTGCAGTTTAGTTTCAGGAGTACAAGCATTCTCAGTTTGTATCCAGTTCCCACAAAGGACTGCTTTTTTGGGTCCTTTGAACATGACATGGAAAAAGAATTAAATATAGTTGTAGTAAAGTCAAAGGCAAAATGACCCATTGAGGTTTCTGGTTCAGGCAAGTTCTTACACTGTTGTCCTTTTCTTAGTTCACTTCCAGCTGACAGATGATATACAAATAGTTGTTAATGTGTGATTAGAAAGAAAATCTCAGTCTTGGCCATAGCAAGATAATTAAGATCAGTAGGAAGAGTTTTTATCTTATTTTGTAGCATTAAAAGTCATAGGATTGATGGCATCACAGCAAATTACTTTTCTGGAATTTTAAAGATGCATTTACTAACTCTGTGAAATTATGATACAGTCTGAAGCATTTTTATTTTCCTCTTACATAATGCATCCCTATGGCCAGGATGGAAGAATTAATTCAGAATTAATTCAGCTAGTCAGATTTTTTAAACAAGAAAGTTAGTAGACTTTTCTATAAATTTTTCTACTCTGCTCTTGTGAAACCCACTCTGGAGTACTGCATCCAGCTCTGGGACCCTAACACAAGGACATGGTCCTGTTGGAGCCTGCCCAGAGGAGGCCATGAAGACGATCAGAGGTTTGGAGCACCTCTCTCAGAAAGACAGACTGAGAGAGCTGGAGTTGTTCATCCTGGAGAAGAGAAGGCTCTGGAGACACCTCATAGCACCTTCCAGTAACTGAAGAGGGCTCACAAGAAATCTGAAGAGGGACTCCCTGCAAGGGCATGTAGTGGTAGGTCAAGGGGTGATGCCTTTATACTGAAAGAGGTGGGTTTAAATTGGATATCAGGAAGAAATTTGATACCATGAGAGTAGTGAGTGAGCACTGGACCAGGTTGCCCAGAGAAGCTGTGGATGCCCCATCCATGGAATTGTTCAAGGCCAGGTTGGATGGGGCTTGGAGCAACCCTGGTGTAGGGGAAGGTGTCCATGCCAATGGCAGAGGGGTTGGAGCTCGATGATCTTTAAGGTCCCTTCAAACTCAAACCATTCTGTGATTCTGTGGAATCTGTCAGACCTGAAGTGCTCTTTCCTGGTCCTGGTGGGCTGCAGGTTGCCCTCATTGCCCTGAGGTTTCTATTTAGGAGCCTGTGGTCCTAGAGCCCACAGTTCCAAAACTGCCCAAGCTGTCCCTGGGGATATTTGGGATGTTACTCTAGCCAAGAACAAGGAAGCCTTGAAAGCTCTGACTTTTAACTTTATTTTGGCCTCCATCTTTATAGCAGTCAGCTTGCAACCCCAGCTCAAGCCAAAACTGGCTTGCCTGCCAGGCATCCTACCAAAGAGGGGCTGCACTGCTAATTCAGGCTGAGCTGGGCAGAGGGTGCCAGAGTTTCCAGGCTCCCAGTCCACGGAGCTTTAAGGATTGCACCACCATTTAAAGATACACCTCAATCCAGTTTTAGAAGGCTCCAAAGCTGACATTTGCCTGAGCATCTAGCATCACCTTGGTTTCAGTGCTGGTTTATCTGCCTTCTGCAGTTAGCAGTGTATAGGTTTAGATGATTCTGCGGTGCTATGGTTACCAAACAAGGAAGTCCCTGCAGCCAGGGGGGTCATATGAGTAAGAAAAATAGAGCGCAGCATCACTGCTACCATATCTCTCTGCAGGGCTTCTGAAAAGAATTAAAAATAGCTTCCTGCTTTACCAGGAAACTTCCTGTTATTTATATAGTCCTCTCTGTCCCCTAAGGCAAGGTGTTAAATTAAATGTATTTAAATGAAATGAAGTGTGTCAAGTATTATACCTCTGTGAAGTTGAACAAATTCTCATTTCCGTTGCTTCGTTCTCGTGGATATTAAGAGTGGCATGAACAGAAAAGCGAAATGAGGAAGTTTTTGGATGACTGTTTTCTGCTAGAAATTCCTGTTCTTCTATTAAAATGAATTTTGCAGCGGGGGAAGGGGGAGAGTCTCTTATGTAGTGTACCTTCATCACACTGCATGTGCTTTCTGCTGTCTATTTTGCCTCCAGCCAAGCACTCAGGAATAGGGCCTTTAACCTTGCAGCTATTAGAAGCTTCAAGGCTTTAAAAAAGATGTGGTAGAGTATTACTGTATTATTGCTTTTGATTGTTAAGGTATAAAAGAACAATATGTGATGGTAGAATGGTATTTGGCACTGAGACAGTGGGGCTGAAAATTAGGAGTGTTATTCTTTAATATTTTAGTTTTCTTGGCAAGTGTGTCCATCCCTATATTGTTAGTAGGATAAAGGCTATTAAAGAGTGTTTGGAGTCATAGGACAGAAAGTTTAGTGTAGGTTCTATGGCTGCAAACAATTTTTCCTGGAACCAACTGCATCTCAATGTGCAAAGGCACAAGCATGGGAATGGGAAATCTGGCTCCACAGTCAAGCTGTTATTTTACTGGTGCAGATCCAAGGAATCCAGAACTCCAGAAAACAGCAACTACCAGGTATCTGTGCTGTGGCTTTTATTTGGGAAGTAAAGGTGTGAACACAAACCAAGATATTTTTCTTGGTCTGTATTACCACCATAAGAGATTTGCTCATTGGGAACAGCTGTGTTCAAGTTCTTATCAATTTAAGTGATAAACAAGAAGAAGAGTACCAAAGTCTTGCACAAGTCTGTGTTTCCTGCTAAACTGTGTCCTTTCTTCTCTTCCTTGGCAGCAAGTGATGGAACAAATCTTTCCAACTTGCCAAGGTGCAGTAGGCTTTTCTGCTGAACATTTTTGTTGCCTCTCCCCAACTGTTTTGGCTTTTGAGGTAAAAATGGTTTAATTTTTCAGATCTGCTAGGATTTGGCCTGCATGTTTTGTTTTCCTTTTCCTGTGTTATTGCAGAGTGTTCCCTTCTTGCTTGCTTATTGATTGGCAGCCAGATAATGACACTCAATAAGACTTTTTTGCCATGGTTTTTTTAGGAATGTTTTTTTCCATGGTAGAAAAACCAAAGGCAGTGAAGTGCAGTTTAAAAGTTTAGCATTCACAAGCATTGGTTTTGTTCAGAATTACTTTCAATTTTCTTGCTTCAAAATACAAACAGCCAGAACTGTTTTAACAACAATGGTGTCATAACTGGTCCCAGATTTGTTCATTGATGTCCAGCCTGCTTTTAATTGTCTGAGTGTTATAAAAGTAAATTCAAAAGTTTTGAATTAGCAGTGTTTAAAAATCTGTGCAAATCTGGAACTCGTAAGGCTTGTACTGAATGTTTGTTCTAGAAAGTTAAGGCCATGTCAAAATACATTCATTTGCGGCCATTGCAGCCTTGATTTGGCCTGAATTGACTTTGTACAGAACTGAAGAAATTATGTATGATGTTAAGAGAGAAACCAAGCCCAGAACTCAAGAGGATGAACAATGCTAGATGTGATGAGGGAAACAGAGATGCCTGATAATGTAAGAGGAGCAAGGAAACTGTAACCATATTGCTATAAAACAACACATAAACAACGGCACCAAATGGATGGTGTACTTTTGAGAATTGTGCATGAAGAAAGTATTGCTCATTTGGCTTGCACAAGGGCTGGAAAAAAACCCATACGAATTTGTACAGCCACCTGCCTAAAGTCAAGTGAAAGTTATTGTGCAGCTAGGCAGACAGAAAGGAAGATTACTAAAAGTATTAAAATGAAGCAATTCAGTTTTCCTATTACAGCTACTGATATAAGGCATAAAGTGAAAGAAGAATCAGGGAGAATTTGAACCTAGTAATCATTAGATCAATAAAAAGGAATTTGTTTAGGACAACTGGGAACTTAAGAATGTTAAAGCAAGCACAAAAGTGATGTTTTGGCCAGGAATGTCTGAAAAGGGAAAATAATTTTTTTTCTAATGTCAGCAGAAAACTTTGTCTAAATGTCAGCAGCAAGAAGAAAATGTGAAATCATCAGCAAAAAGAAACGTTTATCATTCCTGAACTTCCATGTCACCTATGGCAACTTCTGGGAATAAGTTTTTCTGCAGGGAATAGTATGAATATTTACTAGCAATTAATTTCAAATATTTTTAAACATCTCCCTGAAAACAAAATATATCGTTGGATGTCCACTCCAGAATGGTCTTCTGTATCTGAGAGAAGAAAAAATGTGTACAATAACACCTACTTTTAAGCAAGATCCGGAAAGATTTCCAAAAAAAGCAATGACTGAGGAGGGTGGGGTTTTCTGGTTTTTCTATATGGACACAGCTGAACCTAAAATGCTGAAAAAATGAACCCAATGCAGTCTTCTGAGTCACAGTGACAATCATCACAGTGAAACATCTATGTAGGGTTCACTTAAAAAAAGTGAATCAAGAACAGGTTGACAAACTCATAACAGGCTATTAGCAGACAAACATGAAATTCCTCCCCTGTGAGTGTCACGATGCTCTGGTGTGTACCCAGTCCAGCACTGCTTCCCAGGTCCCACAGCTCCAAGTGGCTTATAGCACCTTGCATCTGTAAGGGCTGGAAAATGACAGCAGCAGCTCATCTCCTTCAAGCGTCCAAAACTTTCAGTTGAGGCCCCCACAGTGCAAAACCACTCGGTCTGCAAGGCAGCTCAAGCAGCCACAGCAGAAGGCTGATTGCCCCCTACCAGCCCTTCTGGCTGTAGGAGCCCCTCCTGCTGTGAAACACCCTTTCTGACCAGTCCAGAGTGGGAGCTTGAGCTCCCTTCCCCTCTGAAAGCTGGGTGCTTTCACTCCAAGGTGCTGCTAGGGGCTCTTCATGGTACTACACCCCACTCCTCATTTGTAGGACCAGGCAGAGTTCTGGGCTGAGGTTGATGGAAAGCTCATATGATGCTGGACAGAGGTCTGGCTCTGCTGGCAGGATGGAGGATCTTACCTTTGCTTGCTCTAAACCCAAACCAAGTTACTCCTAGTAAAGAAAAAATGATTGGCCTGCAGGTAAAGACTAGGGGTAAGTAGATATTTTTCTGCTTACCAGGGTCTGAGTGGAATGCTCATTTTGGAGATACGCAAAAATAGCTAGGTTGACAAAGGTGTTTTGTTGAGAAAATGTTTGAGGTATTTTGTAAATTGTGACACTAGCTGCAGAGTCTATGCTGGAATTGTGATGAAACACAAAAAACCCATGACAACAAGAAGGCAAAATGTCTGGAAGAACTAGACCTATCTTTTTCAGAGTATTCATCAGTAAATAGCATGAATTCATATTTTTTTCTGCATAGAAGAAGACCTGAAGGACTCTCAGAATACCTAGAAAGACAATAGCCTTTTTGTACTTTTGTACCAAATTCCCACTCTCTAATAAGCTGAGTTTTTAATCTTACAACCTGATTACCAAATACTGGATTACATCCAGCATGATCTTTTTTAGGGAGACCACATAAAAAAAAACCTAAGTGAGAGAATGCAATTTGCATCAGTTTTGTCATGATCAGAGCCATGCCTGTTTACAAAAACAGGAGTTTTAAGTTTCAAGAACAAACTTAAGTAAGAAAATGGGACAAAAGGGGATTTAATTCACTGCTCTCTGTTGTGCCACAAGATAAAGTATGTGGAGGCACAAAGAGGAACTGCTAGAGGGCTTTAGAGACTGTCTTGGGCCACTGAAATGGTAAAAGTGGGGAGGTGGCAGCACTAGCTCCACCCAGTTCAATGAACAACCAGAATTCTTAGCAAACAGGCACATGTGGTGTTTTTTAGGATTTAACACTGGAAATTATATTCAGCTCCAACCACTTCACCCTCAAGCTAGGAAACCAAAAATCCTAAAGGAAAAAGCAAAGCAGCAGCCTCAGAATATCATATAAGCCTGTTAAAAATCAGCCTACACTATGTCTCCAAGAATTTAAAGACTATGAAAATCAATGAATTTTACTATTCAATCTCTAAGCAAGAGGCTTCACCATTACCTAATGGCTGGCCAAAGCTAGATAGCAGTATGCAGGAATATTTAAATAACACCTTGACAGTGCTATTAGAACACGGATTATTGCTGAAAACTTTGAAATATGAAGGCCTCATTTGCTGAGGTTAATGAAGTTTAGTTGAAAACTTGGCTTTTGGCCCTATGGCCTACCTGTCTATTATCTAAAGATCTTGTAGGGTGTCTCACAAAATGAAGCCCAAATTCTGGAATATAACCCTTTACTGGAATTGCTGAAATCTTTTCTTAAGAGAGATAAACATTTGCATTTCCTGTTCTGGGTTTGTGCAGTTCTGGACACATTATTACCACGGAAAATTCAGGAATATTTGACAGGTTCTGTTAAAGAAACATCTTAAGGAAAAGGTTAAATAAATCCCATGCCTATGCAATGTTTCAATGTATTTATAATTATAAAACCCACATTCATGGAATTCTGAACCCAGTACAATTTTTATTTCAATGGATTGGAAGACCAGACATTTTACCAACAAACAGGAGAACGTCCACATTTCTTTTAATCATACTGCATAATTATTTTTCCTTAGTCTCAAACTAAATTTCAGTGATGCAGAAAAATTCAAAGTACCATTTTTTAGTATAATATTTGTAAAGTACTTTTTTGTGTATATATATCACACACATAAGCACATGTGCATACACTCACGTTCTCTTTGCTGTCATTTCACCATTAGGTTCTATATAAAAACTGCAGAGGTTCTTTGGATAGTTTCTGATGGCTCAGAATACCCACTGAGACTGAAAGCAAGCCAGAGTTTCTGGAAACCTAAATCCTCTCATTTTAAGAGTTTTGCAAATCCTTGGCATTTTGCTTTGAACTTTAACCAAGAAAAGTTATATCTTATAAACAATGGCATTTGTTGATTGGATGAAGGACTAGATCAATATTGATTTTGGCAACTTGTTTTGGCTGGGTTTGCATGAAGAAATATGCTGGTTGTGGTGTTAAAAAGTTATGTCAGTTCCTCAACATGTGCCTCTTTTTCTTGGAGCCTTGCCTGAAAAATAGTTTCCAAAGTTACTTCCAGAAGTTAACCTAGAGGCTATCTATTATTGTGAGCTAACAACAGCCTTCTGCTGAGCTATCAGCATGTATGAAATAAAACCATTCAAGAAGGCAGATTAAAGACAGATAAAAAATGTACTTCTGTTTCACAGAAGCGCTAAAGCATAGGACCCCATTTTTATTTCCAGTGAATCCAATCTACATTATCCTTGCAATTTAAAAGGAGCTCTAAAGTAAAAACATAGAGTAATAGCAACAAGATTTTAGGCACTCTGAGAATTACCTAGTTGACACACAGCAAAATAAGAGCCACAGGATGCATATGAATCAGTTCTGATTCAAGGGCAGCACCAGGGATGAACAAAAATGTACCTGTTAGAGAAAATGTGCCATTTTCATTTCAAAGTTTCCACTGAGACAGAATCCACTGCATACTGATGAATTGCTACAATTATCATCACTGCTAAAATTTTCGTCTGGTTTTGAATTCAGTTTTTCTAGTTTCAGCTTCCAACTCTTTGAGCCTCTGACACGAGTGCTACAGGAAAGAGTCACGTTGAAAGTGACTATCTATTTATACATCTATCCATCTACCTACCGATCTTCCATTTCCTGTAGATGCTGTTAGTTCACATATCTTTCTCCTCTCGTGGTGCTCAGCCCTCTGATGTATTTCCAAAAAGCAATCATATCACATCCCAGGCTTTTTTTTGCTATAATAAACAAGACAAGCTCCTTCATGCCTACTCTACCAGAGCAATTTTCTTTCATCCAGGTTACTGCTTTACTCATGCACAAGTTTGAATTCTCAAACGTGATTGAACAAATTTTCCAGATAGTATCTTACCAATACTCTTGACAAATAGCACTAATATTTTCCCAGTTTTAAGAAAAAACTTTCCTCACCTGATTCACCCTGAGATTACTTGTCCCTTTTTGCATTCAGGTCACTGTTCCTCTGACTGCATCCTGTGGCTGACTAGCCTTTTCATTTGTGGGATTTTTTACTGTGCCCTCATGAGGAATGCCACTTTACAACAGAAATGTACGTTCTTTGACCCAGAGGATGGAGTTCATCTCCTCTGTCTTTAGGGACTTTTGGAAAATTATTTAGTCTGTCCTGAGACTGAGAGGAGTCCAAGACAGGTGGGATAAATGAGCAGTAAAAAGCTCCTATTTCTTTGTGTTGAATACAAATGCCTTGAGAACTGCTATACTGCGTAGTATTTCATCAAAAGATTATGTGAATACAGTGTTGCATTCCCCATCTCCTAGAAAAGAACAAAACCACTTACTGAACATTTCTAGATTTTCTGAATTATTTCCTTATTTCTCATTCTCATCTAATAATGACTAAATACATTGTCTGTGGCTCTCTCTGGTCTTTACTTTTGGCCCTTGATTTTATATATATTAAAAAATATAATTAATGTATCTGTATTGTCTGAGAATCATCCCTCACTCCTGCCTCTCCAGAACCAAGGATATTTGCTTAATTTTTAACATCCAAATTAATTATTTCTTAAGGTAATACAAAAGAGACAAGACTTTACTCTGCGTTGACATACATTAGGATAAGAAGAGTAAAATAATGATCACTAGAGCTGCTGTTATTGAGTTCCTTTAAGGATTTTGTGATAGCATTTTCCTGTAAGTTCCTTCATTAATCCAAAAATCCTTTATAGTGTACTATATACACTGTAGTGTACTATATACACTTTATAGTGTACATTTAACCTTAGTGTTTAGTTAAATGTATTTTACACATTACCGAATCTAATAATTTCAAGAAAAGGAGAGAAAATATTCTACAAGTGGCTGGTTTTTTTCACTTTACAAGAAAAATTTCAGCCATTTCAAACTTCTATAAGTCCAGCTGTTACTGAAGTCATTCAGAGTCTGCTGTCTGAAGTTTGATCAATGCTAGTTTTGATGGCAGGATCTGTTATCATTTTGAAGTCGCATGTGATAGAAGATTCTTTAGCATTTTATTCTAAGTTTGGCCAGAGAGATGAAATTCTCTAACTGTTTTTACCTGAAACAGTGCTTCTAAATTATGGTGAGAGCAGAAATAATCTCCTTATTGCTCCAGAATTTGTCAGACACCTGTAGGAACAAGCTGTACCATGGGATTTCTGTGTCTCTGATTCTAGGTTGCCAAATTCAGCTATCAGAACACCCAAAAGTGGAAAGAAAATACAAGTTCTTTCTCCAAGGGCAAAAATGAAATGTTTCCCTTTTCAGACCTTACTTCTTTAGCCCATTTGCTCAATCCTAATGCATGTTAAAAAAAATCATTTACCAGGCCCAGTCCATGATACTAAAATCAATCCAGACTTCTTAAGAATCCCCCAGGATTCGCAGGTGACTTGTCAGCTGTGCAGTATCTTGTCTGGCTTCTTCTCTAATGCACAGTGCATTTGATGCAAGTGTCACTGCCACCGAGGCCAGAGCAGGGCTTTGGCCAGAGCCCATCTTGCTGGAGGCAGTGCTTGAACTGCATTCAGCAGAAGCCACAGTTCCCTCCACAATCTCAGTTGGACCAAAGTGGTGGGGAAAACTTTCTTTTCTGTTGGACTTTTAGGGGAGGCTTCAGATCACATCTAGGTCTTGTACTTGTGTCTATTGGGTCAGAAAGCCCTTTATCATCACATTCTTTCCTCAATGAGCACAACTTGCAGACTCTCTCCTAACTTTATTATGTGCCTAATACATAGGTTGAGCTGCTTTGAGTCTTTGAATATCCTCCAGATCTTCAGCCATTGCTTTGGATCCTCTTTGAGTTCCCTCCAGTTTTTTTGAGACCAATCTTGAAAGGTAAAAGCAAGAACTGCGCTCTTGTAGAAGCTGTTGAAGCAATGCCAGCTACAGAAACTCCCAGCCAACTCAATTACTTGTCTTCTCAGGTTGGTGTTTTGCATACTGAATTCCACCACTTAACTCCATCCTCCTGCTAAAAGGCCAAAATAATCAATGAGATTATCATTCAACCTTAAGATCTTCATCAAAGGCCCACAGATATGAGACATTGTTTCCCCAGCCACGCTGAAGACATGTTGACCAGCACACGCATGTGCCAGGTCAGAGTTCAGAGGGATTCAGATGCTCACTGTCTTCCCACCCAGCTCCTTGGAGAGACTCATGGGCAGGTGGGAGCCAACACACACTTCAGCCACATGCTTGAAGTGAAGAACTAGAAAACAGCTACCTTGAGGTGCTTCACAGCATGTACCTCCTGTACAATGTAAACATATCCACAGAGACATTCGGACTCTCTTTAGAGGCCCAAAACTGTAGCCATATGTCTCACAGAGCAAAAAAAAGCTAGAAATAGACAGTAAATACATAGTATTTTCACCTTCCGATATGAGATATCTCAAAACTAGGCATGAAGGGCAGGGAAAATATAAAATTACATAGTTATGCTTTTTTAAAGCACCAGGCTGGGGTTGTTAATTAACAATTCTTATATAAAGGCCTCTTCTTTAGAAAATGTATTGCTAAAAGAGCTATTACAAAGTGGGTGAGAAGCAGAGTAAGTGCAAAACTGTTAAAGAGTATGTTTAAATAGCATGATGAGCACTTGCAAGACTTTTGTTGGATCTGGTCATCTTGCAATGATCTTGCAGTGCTTTGACCTCCTGAGCCACAGAACTGACAGTCTCTTATTTTATCCCCATTCCTCTCTACCGCTCTGGCTTTTGGGCTGAACTTTGTTTTTTTAGCTTGAAGTGGAAAAAGGAACTTATTCAGCTCTTTCATCTGAAATTCACCAGCTACCTAAAGAGCAGACTTCCTGGTTCATGTATGGAGCAGGTCATATTCCTCTTTCGCTATGACTGTCAGGTCTGTCATATAACTTCTACAAACCCACTGCAGAGAAATTCAGACATATTTTAGAGAAGTAGTTTACTTTAGCTAAATATACAGGGGTAGGGACTTGCTTTCAAAGACTGAAATTTTTGCTTTAAAAGTGATCTTATTAAGAGAAGGAAAATGAGTCAGTAGCATGTGGAACATATATTATGTGTGAGACATCTTACCCAAGCAAGGGGAGAGGGGATACGGAGAAGAGTTTTGCCTGCACTTGCAACAATCTTCAAAAGCTTTTTTCCCCTTCATCTGCAGGACTGCATATTGCTTTGTTCATATACAGAACCAGTCATTATGTGTATCCAGCCTCCTAACTTAGCAAGCAACTCAATGACATCCTCCTGTCTGGTGCCACTTTGAGTGGCACTGCCAGTACAATCTAGCAGTAGAAACATATTAAATGGTCCAGTTCATCTGAGTTTCAGGGTAGGTCTGAACATATCCCACCTCACACCATGCCGCAGTAGCAGCAGAAAAAGGAAGTGTCTGGAAAGCTTCTGACCCAGTCAGCTTTCCACTGCATTTCAGGCGTTCTGTAACTCACAGAGCCCCAGCACCAGCTCTGTGATACCCTGTCTCTCCCATTTCTCATCATCCCTCAGAACTATTGTGCTTTCCAAGCAAGGATGTGACTAATAGGAGGGAAACAGGATAAAAGCAGGACTGAGGATAAAATTATGATATCGCATGGCCATTTGGCACTGATGAGGTTCAAAAATCACAAAGTTGTCAGAAAGAGAGATCCGAGATACTCGACAGGTCTAGTAACCTTTACAAGAAACACCCACATACTTTTTCATCTTCTAACATTTTCTCCTTTATGTGTGTGCATGGCAGGAGGAAGCTATGACTGCTTTCGTTTTACACATGAAATACTGAGACTCAGTGCTTATAACTAAGCAGCCCAGTGCAGGGACACACAAATCAACGCAGTTCAATCATGTAGCAGCAAAACAGGCTCTGGGAAAAGAAAAGCCATGCTTGCTTAGCTAGTCAGCCCTGCTGGAAAGCAACTTATGCCTTGCTAATGAGATTATCCTGCTTCCAGAAACCAGGATTTCTCATTAAGGGACACTCTTTCTGTATCTGAAAGTTGGCTTTAGAAATTGTCTTGGTATGAAAAGGTTTAGAGCTGGCTTGGTCATCGCTGCATGGAAGGATACCCAAAGGAACTGAAAGGAACATCTAAAAAAGTAGTGAAGACTGTCAGAGGAAGCCGGGGCAGAGAAACCAAGTGTAGCCACGTGTTTGCCAAACTAACCCCAAACCGATGAAATGTCTGCTGTTCTGCCAGTGGCTATGGAGACTCTCACTCACATGAAAAAGCTTTGACTTGGGCTCCTGGGTATGTCAATGGCTCCACTGAAATTATACTACTGTTTTCATAAGCTATTTATTTCCTGTTAATACCTTGGAAAAATTCTTAGAAGAGACATAAATGAAGACAGTATTGCAACTTGGCAAGTTCACTTCAAAATTCATTAGTGCTCTTTTTCTATTTTCCTTTGCAGAGCTCTGGTGCCTGTCATCAATAGTCAAGGGGAGAGTTGAAGGCTCTTTTGTTTGATTCTGATTCTACAGAGGAAAATCCTACTGGCTTCAGTGTTTTGGCCCTTGAAAATTATTGAATTTCCCCTAGGAAGCTGCAACTTTAAAATATTCTGTACTGAGACATTTTTAAGTCTGCCCAAATGTAAAATGTTTACATGAATTAACTTGACTTTTTGAGAAACTGAGACAGAAAGATTTCCTAATTAAAGAAGATATATTCTGTATTAGTCTTTCTTATCTATTGTGATTCAACCCATATGATCAATCTATTTTCCTTCTGTCATGGATTGCAGAGATCATTCAGCCGTGGTGATTGAACATAATGCCATGCTGTGTTTGTACAGAAACACTGCACAAGGGAGATTCCAAAGGGATTTTAGCAACCCTCTTCTAACACAGGATTTTTGAATAACACTACTTGGCCATAGGCAAAAGAATTTCCTTTTGGCATTTACTTTTCTCCAATGAAAACACAAAAAGTGGAAGTTAGATAGTAGTGTTATTAGAGCTTTGTTACAATGAGAGAAAAAGTGGTGTTCACAACACCATGGATACAGCAGCTGAGAGACAGCTCCTCTGCTAGACCTTAATTTTATCAGCTTCTTTCCTAGAGTTAGGTCTTCATGGAGCTGATCTCTCTCTTGGACCATACCTAGCACATTCCCCTTCCTTTTCTTGGAATCCTCTGTATCAGTGGGAGTTTGGGAGGGCAGAGAGCAAGTAATGAGTTCGATGTTGAGATTTTTGTGTTTTAAATGTCAGTTACTAAGGAAATGCTTGGAAATTTTAAGGTTTACTCTGTGTGGATTTCTAATGGAAATAAAAAGATGAAGACAGAACCTGTCAAAAAATCCATAAGCAGGAAAAGCCACCTATACTTGTCCTTGGCTGCAAGCTGAATGGAGTAGGAAGCACCAGAACACAGCAGTTCTGTTTCGTGCACTCACTCGAGCCAGGGAAAAGTGTTAATATTTTCATAGAAAACATTTCAAAATAATCTCCCTTCTGCAATAGCTTTTGGATCCTCATGTTTTTTTCTGGTTTATGTTTTTCACTTGCTCTCCTTCCATTTCACCTTTACTGGTGCAAGAGAAGTGAGTAGAAAGGTGGTAAGTAATCTAGCTAGCTAGCTAGCTAGCTAGGTATCTTGCAGTGACAGGACTGTAAATAGTGACTTAAGTTAATCAGGCCTGTTGACTTGAAATGTAGTTTTCAGATTTCCTCCCATAGACTCAGCAGATGCCAGACTCGTGCTTCAGTCCCTGTGACTGACACGCCGTGCTGAAGGCACTCACGCATCAGTGCACAGGCAGCTGATGGTACAGTGTGACACTATCTGCTACAAAGCCAAAAGAATGTGCCTCTGCTCCATTGCAAACACAAAACAGACTTGTCTCTAAACAGGCTGTTTGTTCTTTTGACTTGCATTTGTCACCTGTATATGCTGAATTGTAACTTAGTCTTGTTTCCATTTACTTCTCCTTTGTGCTGTGCATAGGCAAAGCAGCAGTAGGTCCTTGAACAGTTCCCAATTCTCATTAACAGTTCTCAAGTTTCTGTTCCTATGTCTAGTTACTTAGGGTTCAGAGAATTGGCTCACTCTTTTCCTTTAATCATTTCATGCAGTATTCTGATTGTTTAAGGTAAGAAACTCGTAGAGCCTTTGTCTTCCTCTGTAAGATTTAAAATAGAACTACTATTTCAAGTCACCCCTCCTGGGGGCAAGGCTTTCTGTTTTAAAAAGCGGGTTCTTACTTTTAGATTCTCTTTAGAGTTCAGCATTAGATACCTTGCAAATCCAAACTGAAGTCCCACAAGATTTTTTTCTTTTTCTTCTTAATACTGCCAAATAGATGTTTTCTTGCATCAGGGCTGTCCTTTGCACCATGAAGGCGTAATATGCACTAGAGGGTGGCTATTTTAATTTCAGAATTTTGTTACTGAGGCAAATAGTGTAATAAAACCAGCATTAACCTTTGATAAACTTGAGACAACTCTGAAAAATAGTTTCTTAACAGAAGACTTCCTAGTATATGTTTGGACTACCACTTAAATGGCCAATAAAATTTTGGCCATAAGCCCGCTTCCCTCCTTCTCCCTCTCCTCCTTCTCCTAGTGCTGCAATTTACAGAAGCAAAAAGAGGAAATCTGCTGATGACATTTTTCCAACTGAAGAACAATTTTTGCTTAGTGTTCCCCGTAGTGTTCTTTGCATATCGTTCTCATTTCTACTCCTTTTTTTACGTGGTGGTGGAAAGAACTGGTTGCTGCAAGCCTTGGTGTGCCCATGCTTGCTTTCCTGCATGGAGGCTGGGCACACAATTGCACAGGTTTTAGCCAGGGTGCCAGGTAGTTCCTAGACTAGTGCCCTAGTGCCCAGGATGAACCCTGTTGTA
Source organism: Promerops cafer (assembly GCA_013398275.1). Lineage (NCBI taxonomy): Eukaryota > Metazoa > Chordata > Aves > Passeriformes > Nectariniidae > Promerops > Promerops cafer. Next base: position 639,378 of record VZSE01000421.1, read on the forward strand.
CCACATATTTGCTTTTGTGAGTACTGGATACACTGCTGAGGGCATAGGTAGTGTCTTAAAGCTGATTCTGTTGAGAATATATCCCTAAGTTATCTCTGCTTATCTGTCTGAATATATCCCTAAGTTATCTCTGCTTATCACAAATCTTTAAGGAGACATGCACATAGCACAGAGACACTTCCACACTGACACCACTTCCATCAGATGGCCTCAAGATATTTTGCAAGGCATATTTGAGAGAGGAATAGGCCTTTAAAAACTGACAGACCACTATCCCAGAAGCTGTAGGGTTGCTGGCATATCAGCATTTAGAGGCCCTTCCTGGTAGCTGACAATATTAGATGTTTTAGAAGACAATGAAAAACTCTTTGTAAAATAATAGTTTACTTCTTTTTCAGGGAAACTAATAGTGACTAAGTCATTGGACCAAAAACACTAACCCAAAACTGACAAGATATATTGCATGGACATATCAATGTCCAAATAACAAAAGTCTCCCTCTCCCTGTTATACAAAAGACTTTTTAAAGTCAGGAAATATTACAGACAAAAAGGCTTTAAAGCAAGTTCAGAGAAAAACACTTGCTGAGTGAAATGCTGGTGAGCTTACATTTTGAAAAATGGAGAACTGTTCCAAAACTGGTAAGCAGTAAATTTGGCTTATTTCACAAACAACAGAAGAATAATCCTATTTTGCTTATTGCACTTCTGTGTTCATAATTTGATTCCAAGAAGTCTGAAAGGAGTCAGATGTACCTTTGTAGCACAAAATGCCCACTATATGCGGGGACTTGAGGGTTCTTTATGGCATTATTGAACCTTAATTCTCTTAATGCTAAGAGGTGATGTGGGCAGACAGAGTTGATGGGAAGGATCCAAAAGATAACCCCATTTCTACTAGTTTCTGTTCACTTCTGAATGATATCCAGCATGTCAGGCTCAGGTTACTGTTCCCAGGCTCTCCCTGCTATCTCTTTTTCCTTCTTGAATTCAGTTAATCTTTCTTTATTCTTGCCATCTGTTTAGTTAGTCTGTCCTAAACTGTTTCTTTTGCAACACTGCTGAAATCCTGCAACCAGCAAGATAACCAAGAGCTGCCTTTGGCAGCTCAACACTAGTGTAAATTTGCCAGGTCTCAGAGTGGCTGATAAAGCTTTCTGCTACATTTTTCTTCTTTGTCTAGCAGCGAGCTTGGAGGAAGCAGAATAAGAAAAGCACTCTGTTGTTCTTTTGCTGTCCTATTCTCCCTCTCTTCAGAGGATTTTTTTTTGTTGTGTGTTGTCCTCAAGAAACGAGGAGTCAGTTTTAAGTAGGAGTCAAAAAATTATCTCTTTTTTGTTGCACCAAAGGGACAGTTAACACCATAAAAATTCAGGACAAGGGAGTAAAGGAACGTTCACAAGAACTTGCTGCAGCTAAATGGAAAGGAAAAAAGAAGGAGGGTTAACTCCATTTCCTTCTTTGCCCAGGTCTCCAAAAATGTCCAAGTGATTATTAGTGGTACTGTTTGTCATCATGTCATAAAAGAGAAGATCATGTTAACACCTGTGAATCTCTACGTCCAAGTGCTTAATTGAAAAGAACTCAGAGCAAATGTCCCTCCTCTGCTTCTGCCTTCTTAATTAACTGCCTGTTATTGCTGCAACCAGTGCACATGGCAGAATGCATACTTCTGCCTCAATATGATATTTTAAAAGGCAGTTAAATGCTCTGGCATCTTCATAAGAAAATTTCTCACCCTCAGATTGAACATGATGAAGCGGACAGAACTTCTCAGCCACTAAGTGGCATTTTATGGCAATGGAAATTTGGCATTTATACCTGTTTCAAATATGTTCCCTTGAGTCTGTTTCCTTTTAGCGAACACTTCATTTTACTTACTTTTTCATCGAGTTCTGCTGATGACAAAACGAAGCAAGGAAGGCTGACTGGAAAATTGGAATTCCATTTCATTAAACTGCTTCTAGTTTCAAAATTTGTTTCTGTATTCATGTGAATGCAATCCGCGACCTTTCCACTGCAAACAAAGCACTACTCTGTGACAAAGCCCCCAGAGAAGGTTCACTGTGGCTGCACTCCCCAGGAAAGGACGAGACTCCTCTGGAGAGCTTTCACTAACCAGACTGGGGCTGGAAACTTGGTTTTCCATAGCTGGGAGAAGGCCAAGGCCTTTCTCTTAGCTTGTCTCTCCTTCCCTCTATATATCATCTGGAAAAGCTATTTTGCCAAATTTTGGTGAACTGACATTTCAACGTTTGACTGCTGCAACAAAATGACATTTTTGGACAAAAAAAGAACTGTCAAAAGACTCTTAATGTTTTATAGTTGAGTGCCCAAAAAACATTCTCTCTATAATTCATTACTGTCTAATCTTTTGAGAAAAGAAGCAGCCCTCTAAACTTTTCTCTCATCAGTTGCACTGAAAACAGCACTCCAGTCTTGATGCTTAAGAATCAAGTCTTTTATGCCACAACTTTGATGACAACACAAATGTAGAAAAATAAATTGTCAGCATATCATTTAAGAAAACTGAACTCTACAACAAGCCCAACTCATAAACAAAATTTAGACTCACTTTTTTTCTGAATCCTTTTAAATTTATTTTTCTGTAGTAATACTTGCAGAATTCTTGGGTTTCATATACATAATTTAGCATGGAAAAAAATGTGAACAACTGAGCTGTAGGTGACGCTTGGGGCAGAGACAGTAAAATGAGATCTTACTGTTGTTGAAGCGGCAATATGGCCTGTCCATCTTTGAGAGCAGAAAATGTACCCTCAAGTGCACTGTGACATGCTTTAATCAGCATAAAATGGAACTGCTGCTGAAAACATGGATCTCACACTTGATGCACTGTATCCTCCTCTTTCCCATCTTCGTTTTTCTATATGACCCCTGCCCACACAAAGAACAGGATAGCTTTAGCTGTTCGTCTCCCTTGATCTTTTTCATCAAGTGTGATAGGAAAAATGGATGGATCAGAACTGGGAATGAGTAAGCTGCTGGAGATGGACAGAGCAATATTTTTTATTGCAATGGTTGTGTCATTTTAAGTGGAATTACAGCATTTGCTGCTACCTGGTAGTTTCTCCAGGTAAGGTCACCAGGAGCCATGAAATTCCCTATAAAATTTGGGTTATGGGGAGATCTGTTTTTATGACAATTGCCTCTCTGTGTTTTCACTACAACACAAAGGAAGTCTATTTGGACCATCCTGAGAACACCCATTTCCTGAAATTGAGGAAATGGCTCTGAACTCTTTAATAGATGCTTGGCACCCCCCAGGCTGGGCTGTATAATATCAAAGGTAACCTCTGGCACACACACCGCAGAATGGGATGTGCAGCACAACACTGGAACTATATTCTTCAGCTATTGGGAGTGGGATTTACATGCTTAAATTCCTCAGATTAAAAAAATAGACTATTTTATTGACTAAAGAGTATTGCTCCTCTAAAAAAACACACAAGACATAAATAAAGACATAAATGCAGATGAACTGTTAAGTAATTTGCAATAGTTTGAAATACTTATATTCATACCATGCTTGTAGATTTTTTTTCACTGGAATATATTTTGCACTCGTTAACAAAGATGCTATTCCATTTAAGTCAATTGGGGCTTCTCTGGTGTATCCTAGAACAGAACTGCAGCCAAGATATGTATCTTACTCAGTTCATTAGACTCTCCAAAACCGTAGATTAAATAAGCAAGTATGTCACTAAATCTGTTCGGCATTAAAATGATACAAAATGTATTTTTCTTCTTCCAACTAAATAGTTTTCTTCAAATTTGAACCAGATGGAAACACAGTGAGTTATCTGAGATGAGCTCATCTGGACTTCTTAGTGGAATGTCCGACATTTGGTCACACATCTTGAGATGTGAGTTAGGGTCTGAATGGGGAAATTTTGATCATCTTATGTTTACTCTTGTGGATAGGCTCATTAGCTTCAATGGGCAACAAGAAAAACACATGACACATGCACAGGCAGAGTAAGACCATGCAGGACATGGTTCTGTATAAAATCTCTCAAATATAGTTTGCATTCCAAAGAAAATTGTCCCTCAAAAGTCCAGCAAACACAATAAATAAAAGCTCAGCATCAAAATCAGTTAAGAAATGTGGAGTAGTTCTTATTTTTCTATGTCTTCCATTAAACCTGCTTTTGCTATGTTTGTCTAGAAGATTAATATTTCAGGGGGTACACTGACTTGTAAGTCTTCTATGGAACCAGGCATACTGTTGCAATTTGACTAATTTAAAAAAGCAGGCATCTGCATTATTTCTTGTAATAGTAATAATAAAAAACCCAAACCTATGAGGGAGTTTATAAATATAGAGCAGCAGATATTACATCCCCTTGCTTTCAGGATTAAAATGGAACATTTCCAATGAGAACTCGCTCCTACATGGCAAGGCTACCAGGAAACTCCATCTGTTTCAGCTGTAGAGTCACTTTCTGTTGTCAGGTACACCAAGTGCTGCAGTCAAACAGCTCCTGTGTTGAAGAAGTAGCTGTCCTTTATTAGCCCAATCTTGCCTCACTGAACTCAGGGAAGTTCTGCTGTTGCCTTCACTGAGACAGGAATTTTACCATTAGTCAAGAGCTTGAATATTAAATACATTGAGCTCCCACATCTTCAGCAAAGAAAATGATACCCAAAAGCACCTCCTCTATATTATTATGCACATTCAATTTTTAGACAGTGTGTGATGGCTGCTTCGAGCTAATTTACCAGGCTGCCTGGTAAGATGAATTAGCATAGGTGGAATTCTTCTCTGTGAGAATTAAGCTGCTTCTAATATTTAGACTGAACAGGTTTGGTTTTTTGCACTGCACTGAACTGGGGCCAGCACACTTTCAATGTGCAAGTCTCCTGACTCCCATGAGCAAGTTGGAAGAGTCTGTTCTGTGGCAATGAAGAAAATCTGTATACCTGAGAGAGATTTAGCAGCCATCTGCCTGAAAGTTTTTCCAAACTCTGCTATAGACTTTTGGGTTTATTTTTTATTTTTTAAACACTTTGTATCATAGTCCTAATCAGAATGGCCTGAATTTATTCCTCCTGTGACTCCACTGCAGTTCAATAATTATTTTGTATTTATTCTTTCCCTCTTTTGGAAGGAAGATAGTGAAAAAATCTGCATTTAAACAAACTTCAGGCTCACAAGACAGCTTTCTATCCTGAAGAATTCAGAGTTTTTATGGTTTGGTGTGGTTTTTTTTAAATCAAAATCAGATAGACAAAATCTGATTTGTATTGGCTAAATTCCAATTTATTTCTCTTGCCTGATGTTTTCTTCTGGCTAGCCCTGCATCTTCAGCTGTGTGTAGCCAAGAGGAATCACCAGCCATGGGGATGTTAGTTGAATTTAACTGAATAAATCTGGGCCCTGGTGCCTTCATTTTGAGAATTTCTTTTTTGACATCCCCAAAGTGTTTGACAGAGACTTAAAAGTTTGTGGGCCAAGATTTAGATTATTACTTGAACAGCAAAAGATGAAACAGACTATTCTGAAATATAAACAAATTTGCACATGAACTCAAAGCTAAATTTATCCAGCAGAAATGTCTTGGTAGGACTTTACAGACACCAGGAAGAATGAAAAATAGCAGGATGAAAAAAAAATAAAATCATACTTACTGGAGCTGTGGACATTCTCAGGATAATTAGTTACATATGTTTTGGTTGTGCCCTGGGGTAAAATAAGTTCTGGGATGAGGTAATAAATAAATTAAATGTGGTTTTGGAAATAGTTATCCCTCACTACCCAAAATGTCCACTGCTAAAAGAATTTGGAGGCAGCCAACTTTAGAAATCTGAAAGCACCTCAGACACAATTTTTATCAGGACAAAAATACTGTAGAAAAGACACCACAAAAACTGAAGCCAGCACAATTTTGAATGCTGCTGATTGATGTGCTGAGCTAATCTAATTGATAGATTTTGGAAAGATTTGTTTGAATAAGCTAGGTAATTTAGAAATGAGCTATATAATAATGTAGCCCCACTTAAAGTCATCAACTATTATAGCAGCAGCTGAAATATTATAGCTACATATTTTGATCACATGGACAAATTTTATAAACACTGAATTGCTTTCTCCAGCCACCACCCTTCTTTTTTTCCCCTCCATTTTTTGAGTGGAAAATGTAAATACAGTTTGGTGTCCCTTATCATGTTGTGTGTTCATTTACTACTATTATTCAATCTTGCTTGCAGTACTTCAAGAGCAACCTTTCTTTAACTGCCCCTGTGATGAAATAGAGAACCTGCTTGACCCAGCCAATCTGAGAAGACATATTTTAAGTCCTTGACTAATCACTAGGTTTTTACTTAGGGATAATTTCCATTTTCAGTGGAAAAGACAGATTTCAAGGACTTGACAACATGCTGTAGTTTTATTTGGTCTTGTAGAAGCAAGAAACAAGTAAATTTGCCAGAGTCTCCAGAGGTTTTGCTGAATTTCCTTCTCACAACATGTATGATTAGCCTCACAACTTTTTCATCATTTTTCCAGAGGACTTCATAGAACTCTCACAATTTAAAATGTATTCTTGTGTTGGACAAAAAATATTAATACTTCGTCTACAGTATCAAACTCATTTCTACATATCTTTTCTTCAGCTATCCATTTTAGCTCTTTTCATTCCTCCTCCATTAGATGCAGGACAATTCTGGGCTGGCAGCTCCATAAGAATCACCTCCAAAGTAAGGACTCTCCCAGTGGAAAATAAGACTCAGCAAGTCCTGGATCTGGTGTATCTTTGTAATGCCTATTTAGCATTTTATTCAACAAATGGACAAATCAAGGCCCGTCAGTTTATCACTCCTGCCCCTTTGTGCCAGATTAAGCCTCGACCAGTTTACCTCAGCTCAGTCACAAGTAATGAAAAATTCTAATTACTGCAACATTCAAAGGACTTTAATCAGGGACTAGACTTTGGTCTCTTTCTTCTTAGTCAAGAGGTCTCTAGTCTTTGGATTCTTCCATCAGTAAACTTTAAGAACTTAGCAAAAAGATAAAAAGAAAAATTAACTTCCAATTCTGTCTTTGCTGTTCTGCTTTTTCCACTTAGAATGCAGGTGTAGGTTTTCTCAGGTGCACAGTATCCCCATCAGGCATCCCCTCCTGAGGCAGTGACAGAGCAACTGAAATGCAGCAGAGGAAACTGATGGCAAGGTATCCTAAAACATAACTGATTTTGGGCTGGGGCATGTAAATAAAAAGAAAAGGAGAAAACTGAACCCAAAACCTGATTAGGATGTTTTGAAGGTGCTTTAGGAGGGGCTGCCACTTAGAGAACTCAATATGCTTGAACATTGTGGTCTTCCAGCTGCCACAGAAAGGATGTGTCAGGGGACCCACACAAATTCCAAACTAGCCTGAGTCATTATAGAAGCATTTTCATATAATATCAAAGATACATGCTAAATCTAAAAAAGCTGTATGAGCAACTGTATTTTATCAACTGAATTTAGCAACATAATCTAAAGCCATTGAAAATTATCTTTTAATAGCAATCATTTTCTGTTCTATCAGCATATTCCTGAAACACATTGAAGGGTGTTAGAGAAATATGAGGTATTGTGGGTAGAGGTAATCTGGACTCTGTGCACCAGTGGGTGTTCACAAACACACGCTAACCACAGCTGGGGACTGGAGTTAAGTTAGACTTAAGCAATTTTCTCCAGGGTTGCATTTTTCAATGGTAGGAAGGAAATAATTTTAATCACATAAGTAGAAAAGTATCATTCATTCACTTCTTTCCATAATGATGTGTCGGTGTTCGTAGACCTTGTTGTGAAATCCTATGTTCTGAGCAGCAGCAATTTTTGTAGTAACTGGTAGAACTTAAGGATCAGGATTCATAGATAAATCAGGCTTCGTAGATACTAGATAAAGGGCTATGCATTGTACCATTAATAATATAGTAAAAGTTAATAATATTCTTGATCTTATGCAATATCAAGTGTAGGGCTGTAGCACAATTCATACTGATTTTTTTTTTTTTTGCAAGCAGAGAGCTTCTGCTGTAGTTGCACCACTAGACTGCCATTCAAGAGATGTAGGGATAGCCACATGCTTCCTGTGTGACTTCTTATAAATTGCTTAATCTCTGTTTCTTAACTCCTCATCCATGACACAGAATTACTTCCTTGTAGCACAGGAATGTCTGTTAAAACACATGTATTAATGAGCAGGTATGGTGACAATAAAAACTGTAAAATGGCCATTAGGAAAATGTCAGAGTGAAAGTTCTCTGTATTCATACTTGCAATTTATTCCTAACTTCAGGCCCCTCCACATTTTCTGCAGACCTATGCTAATACCCCATGGGTAAACTTTTTCATTTTCTGCTTAATTCCCAAGAGAACATTGCAAAAACACTGTGTTTGTCTAGATAGTCTTTTATCAGAATAAGTGTTTTACTATAACTTTCAACATGTTGTGGATACAAATGAAATGAAAAAATATATCAAAGTACAGGATCATCAAAGACTATTTATATAAGAAATGAAGTATCATATAAGGAAATAATCCCACAAAACTTCGTATCCTTCAGCGATCTTTGCCAGTGATAAATGCATTGCTGAAAATTTGATTTGTCCAATGTGAAATTCAGATATGTTAGAGATGAAACTGTCGGTCACTTAATAGGTAGGAAACCTGTAAATGGATTATAGCAATGCCTGCTTTAGGATCTTCCATTAAAAATGCTCTGATTAAGCCTTGAGTGTATTGGAGCAACACTTTTCATGACAGATAAGGAAAATGGAGAGGCGAAGAGTGAGGAATGATGTAAGATTGCACAATTGCTCCACGTGGAGCGAATCTGCCCTAGCACTGAGGAACCATTTGAGGAAGCTGGGAAATGGAGAAGGGTGTGGCTGGTGAAACCCTGTCTCTCAGAGCCATAACCACATGTTTAAAATAGCATTGGAAAAATACACTCTGGCCCATCTTTTTTGTTTTTGAGTGCAGTAAACTTTCTACACGAGTCCTTTAAAAAAAGCATGCTCGCACAAGGAAGACTAGGAGCCATCAGTGGCATAAATCATGTCCTTAATTTCCACACTCCTCTCAATTCTAGGTAAGAAGGAGTTCTCAAAGTAAGACTCTATGTAGTTATTGTCTAGCTGAAGTATCCTCTGTAGTTATGCACAGTGACAGAAAATATTTATTATTAATTCCACAGAAAACAAAAGAACAGAGAACAGGGAAAATCATTATTTACAATAAGAAAGTATGTGTGGGCTTATGCATCATGAGTATAAATAGGTCACAGTCAGGAGTAATATAGTATTCTGGCACAATAAGTTTCCACTTAAGAAAATATTTCATTTAGGCAGGGTAAGAGATTTTTCAATGATAAAGAAATAACAAAGAAAGCCATGCAGCTAAAGACAGTAACTTTACTAAAGGTCTTTTTCTAACCAGTTACTTAAAGAGAGAGGAGGTAGACATGGAACTATCACAGTCCCAGCTACTATATGATTTTGATAAAATGCTTCAGGAGACAGTACAATGACAGAATGAAAACAAAAGAAATCCTCAGGGTGATCTACCTCAAATTAAGTTTAAAGGCCTTTATGTCACTTCATGCCAGCCCCTATTTCAAAATGGTTCAGAAGGCCTTTTCCAGAGGGTGGCAGTCCCACATGTAGGATGCTGAGTCAGTTCTGGTCAGTTCTGTGTAGCCATGCAAGAAGCTTCTTTTCTACTTATTTAGCAGCTTCTTATTTGAAAATTTTGATTTAAATTGAGATGTGATACCAAGGCTTATATCCTGGCATGACACTGGGATTTGAGGTTTTCATTCTAAGGAGTCAGTGCAGTTCTTTGATCAGTTACTGAGACAAACAGAATCCTGAATAAAGAGGTACAAGACAGCACGTCAAACAACAAAAAATATTGTCATGCTTCGTCTCACTGTTGTAGATCCTTCTGTATCGAATAGAGACTGTGTATTTGTCAAGGTCACATGATCACAGAATGCTTGAGGTTGGAAGGAATCTCCAGAGGTCATCTGGTCCAACCTGCTTGCTCAAGGCTGGACCAGTTGTCCGGGACCATGTCCAGATGGCATTTTAACATCTCCAAGGATCAAGACTCTACAACCTCAGGGTAAACTGTGCCAGTGAAACAGTATTTCCTGACATTCAGAGGGTTTGTGCCAGCTGTCTCTAGGCAGCATTGAAAAGAACCTGGTGTCATACTCTTAGCACCTTCCCATCATATATTTATACACACTGATAAGAATGCTACGTGCCTTGTCTTCAGGCTGAACAGTCCCAGCTCTCGCAGCTTTTCCTCATAGGATACATGCGCCAGTCCCTACATCAAATCCATAGTCCTTCACTGGACTCTCTCCAACAGCAGTTTTACAACAAACCTCCTCATAACAGGCCAAGCTGAGGAAAAACTGTATGTCTTTCTTGCTTTCTGAGAAAGATGCATTGGCCAACATCAACCTTGTCTAAGAAAGAGTCACAATTTTGTTCACATAACATATGGTACTCTTTCAGTCTCCCACCTTCCAGATTTGTGCATTCTGGGATCATTTGCAGAGGAAAACTGAGTGTCCTGGGTACAGAAGAAAAAGAGGGGTGAAGTTTTTCTAGCACTGTTAAATTCCATACTGCCCATGTCATGGCAGGGGGAGCGTGGTTTCAGCAGAAAATGCTGAGCTGCTGGAAGCGGGAAGTAGAGTCAGTCTTACCTCGGTGGTGGGGAAAGGTAGACTGGTCCCTTGAACACACGCAAGCTGTAACTGCTGCTGAAGCTATGGAGGGGTGACTGCTGCTGCTGCTGCTGCCCTGGGGAAGGGAACCCCCTGCATCAGGACTACTGCTGCAGCCGGCAAAGCCACCATTTCCCAGCAGCATGACTCCTGTCCAGACTAGGCAGCTTCCCAAGTACTGCAGGGCAGTAAATGCTTTCAAGTAAATGCTTCTAATCAACTCAGAATCTCTGCTTTTAGTGTCCCTCTCACCAGGAGAGGGTGGGGGGAAGAGAGCATCTTAAGTGGGGTTTAATTCCACTGGGTTTTTTAAACTAGCACATTGAGATAATTTCAGAGCTGAATGGACTTCATTAAAATCAAATAAGCTTTTTTGAACTTTCAAATATTTTGGAAAACTTAATTTGGCTGATTGACCTTGCTTTCACCTGAGGCACTGGTATCCTGTGCAGTAGCAGGGGTAGGTCCCAGTTTTGCTCTCCTGTGCAGGGTTGAGATGTGTGCCTACGGCACCATGCCAGGCACACGCAGAGAGGCACCTTCCCATCCTGCCCTTGCTGCTGGCAGCACAAACCCTGCAGTTCTGCGACTCACTGCGCAGGGCTCACGGGCACCGTAAGTGTGCAGCTGTTTGAGATCCGCTCTGCTGTCAGATATCCACTCCCTCTGGCCTCTGGGGAAAGGCTAGCAGGTCAGATCCAGCCTCTTCCTCTGCCTGTCCTGGGCCGTATGTCTACAACCCAGGGAGCGGTGCAGCATGGTCCAGGGAAGAGTTGAGCTAGTGGGGCCAGGTCTGGGCAGTTACTACTTTGGATCCCCAAAGCAGTTCTGCATCTGCATGCTGTTGGGTTGAAGGTGTTAACGCAGCTTTCAGTTGAAGATCTGAAAGACTGCAGTAAGATGCTTGAAAAAATGTAAATCTCCTTCGCATGAGATATATAATGATAAGTTAAAAATTACCTGTCAGGAATGTGTATGGATACCTGATCCTGCATCAATGCTGGGTAGTTTAAGGTCCGAGTTTTTTCCACCCAACCATGTCTACAGTACCTAGGTAAGAGCTTCCTTTCTCCACTGGAAATCTTCAGTTCTTAGGTTGAAATACTCCTGATACATCATCCTTATTGCATGTACATAGGCCAGTTGAACGGGAATGAAACCACTTCCAGCACTAGTGCTTCTAGTTACTTCTGACTTCCCAGAAAGTATCATCATGCCCCCAGGCTCATGGAATCCCAGCCCACTAACCCCATCTCACTGAGGTTGCTTGAGCCTACACTCTCCTTTTTATAGAGAGAATCACCATAAAGAGACCATTTCACCCCCTTTGCACTTCTTTTACATTTGCCTTGATTTATTGAATACATATCAGAGTTCAGGAAGGAAATACTTCATACTACTTTGCAGTCTTCTCATGTCATCTTGTTAGTTTCTGTATATATTGATCTGTCATTACAGAAAACACACATTGTTTCGGGGAGCTCACAACTAATTCTAGCCTCATAATCAGAGATGAATATTTCAGAAGGGAGAGTCTACCAGATGCTCCAGAATACTTCAAAGACTGATTGCAAATAATTTTTTTGTTTAGATTGATGTGACTTTAGATTAGTTAGAATTGTTGTTAATAAACAGTGAATGACTTTATGCTGAATATTGCTGCCAGTTACTTCATTTAACTGTGCTCACAGTGAGATTTTTTTAAAAAGATCTCACAGGAATAATTACATTCTCTCACTGTAAAAGGATATCTTCTTGTTTCTTCTTCTTATTATGTACACTTACTGTCAGTTCAGGCATTCAGCATTGAAAACCTTCTTGGTCTGACACTGCTGATTCTCAACCACTGTCACCCAAACTGTGTGACAACAAAGGCTGCCATTCAGATCTCTAGAATGCTGCCTTTTTTATTAATTGACTGTAATATAACAGGTACTACTACAGTACTATTGGAGCAGTCCCAGTGTGTATTATGATAGTAACCTTTCTGATACGCAAATAGAAATAAGTTAATATCAGAGTCTAAAGGGGTTACAGCATTAGGACCCAAACCCTGTAGCAATTACATCTGTATTCTCACACTCATTCCTGCTGTGCTGTCTTGGACCAATCTTCAAACATCTGTATCCTTCAGTTTCATAATTTTTGAAATGACACTTTTGTAGACCTTCATAATGTTTGTGAAAAGCTTTGAAATACTGGGTTTAGAAGACACTAGCAAGTGTGTAAACCCCACAGTAAAGACCTTCATTTGTTTGACTGTGTCTTACCTAGGATCTATGTGACCAGCAGGTCCAACTTTAAGGGGTCTGGTGACAGTGGAACAAAAAAATCCAGAGAGTAGGCATGATAAAAGACTAGGAAAAGAAGATGTCTACAACAGGCTTTCCACCTGGTATTCACTGGGCTTTTGTTTAGCTGTCCTAGAATCTGATAGACTCATGTCCAGGGTAGCTGAACTCAGGGAAACCTGAGCCCATCCTGCTCATATTCCAACCTGGCCAGCTGTGGGGCAGCTGCGGTCTGCAAGCCAGGCAACCATGTCCAAGCTGAGATACCCTGTGTTAGCACGGGCCAGGGCTTTCAGGTAGGAGCCTCGCCATTTCAGTTAGATCAAAGGACTCTTGGGCTGCCTAAACCAGCACAAAGACACCTGGAAATATTCATAGAATCATGGATTATTCTGAGTTGGAAGGGACCCAACAAGGATCATTGAGTCTAACTCTTAGCCCTGCAGAGGACACCCCAAGAATTACACCATATGCCTGAAAGCATTGTCCAAATGCTTCTTGGAGTCTGTCCGGCTGGTGCTGTGACCACTTCCTTGGGGAGCCTGTTCCAGTGCCCAACCACATTCTGGGGGAAGAACCTTTTCCTGATATGTAACCTAAACCTCCCCTGACACAGTTTCAGCCCATTCCCTCGGGTGCTGTCACTGGTCACCATAGAGAAGAGATCAGTGTCTGCCCCTACACTTCCCCTCATGAGGAAGTTGTAGACTGCTATGTCTCCCCTCAGACTCCTCTTCTCCAGGCTGAACAGACCAAGTGACCTCAGCCACTCCTCATATATTCAGTATATTCCCCATCTCCAGGCAGGTATGGTTATTGTCAAACCACTCAGTGTAATAATTTTGCATCTGACAAATAGTAGGTCCCTATTTGTCCTTATTCACAAATAAAATACCTTGCTGCTACCTTTCCCACAGTCCTAGTTCTTTAGCAAAAGGAGCTGTAGGTCACTGCATCAGAACAGACTCATAGATTCTCAGCAGAGAACACAAAAATGCATTTTGCCTCCCCTTGGATGAGAGGTCAGACTCTTTGTCATTGGAGGGGAGGGCAAAAGGCAGAGGTATGACAAAGACTGAGGGTAGAGCCCCCATTACTCGTCCTGACATTGGAAGAGGCCCTAAGCTCAACAGCTCTGCCCTTCTGCTCATCCCTGCCAGAGACCATAGTGACAAGCCAAGGAGCAAGACCTCCAATGGACTGAGGAAGCTGCAGACCCTTTTTTGCTGTCACTAGACACCTGCCACCATTGACAAGGCTCTGCTTTGCCTGTGCTGGCACCTGGCCCTGACTGAAGCCCTCTGCAAACAATGCTGTCTCCAGTGCCCCCCAGCTCTCACTGGAGTGTGGGCCCTGGAGCACTGGGCCCTGGCAGCCATGGCTGTGGGAGTATAGGAGCTGCTGCTGTCCTTGTGGGCTAAACCTTTGGCCCTGACAGGACTTAATGCCAACTTCATCTGAGAAGGGCTTTAGAAAATCTGTGCAAGCAGTCAGGGGATGAACCGCCTCCAAGGAAACTTTCTCCCTAACCCTTATTAGTAGTTAGAGGTTGGCCACAAAGCAAGTAGCTTTACATTCTCAGACTTAGAGACACCATTATGATGGACGTCCCGACAGGAGCCAATTCAAAACAGATACACGGCACTTTGTTCGGTAATGGGGGTGCGCTGGTTTGCGTGAGGTACCAGCACTGCAACTCTGCACGGGATTGACATGGCTTTATCTTTTCTAAGCACTGGTCTTTAAGAGATTAAAAAAAGAAATTTTTTTAATCTGAAGCCAAAATTTTGACAAGACTTCAAATTGCCCTGAAACCAAATCCAGACAATCTACAAACATTTGAAAATGAAATCTGTTATGAAAAGTAATTTATTTTTAGGGGTTTAAACATATTGACATTTCATGCAGTAGTGTAGCAATGCTGTCCAAAAGGATGTGTAATGTACCATGTTGTCTATATTCTATGAGCTGATTCTCATGTTTTATTTTATAAGTGGACAGCTGTGTCTAAATCAAGGGAGAAACCCTTTACTTTACAGATCGGGAGGCCTTCTGTTTGTACTCTGACACATTTTTTACAGAGTATTTCAACAGAATTTCCATTCCACAGGAAGTTTCAAACTGTTTTGATTCTGAAGGAGAGCAATTTGCAAAGTGACAATATTTTCCATGACAGGGAAATCCCAGCTTTTAACTAATTTCTGTCCCAAAGCAAGGAACTGTGTGGGTGACTCCTTCCATCTCACTCCTAGCCCCAGCGCCACTTCTTGCATTACTTACTGTTGCTTTTCAGCACAGGGTTTGTGTCTCCAAGGTTAACAGGTATGATTCTCAGTACATGATTAGGAAGATTTCATAAAATGAGCATGCCATATTTTTGGAGGTGTCTCTCTTCAGATCAGAATCACACTCTAAAGTCGAAGTCACAGCCCCAGATTTTATATTCTGTATAACCAAGCCCTGCATTTTCCAAGTCATAAGAGTTATTATGACCTGGTCTTAAAGGGAGTTGGGTCCTGAGCTGTGCAACTATTTCTCAGACCCTTTTATTTGCATGAAGAGCTTCATCTGTAATCATACTTGCACCATATGCAAACTCTTGTTTGCAATTCACATAAATTATTAATTCACAGCTTGAGCTGCACATTTCCTCTATTAGTCACATTTCTTGGAGGCTTCTCATTACTATAGCATATACAAGCCTTCTTTTCCTATGGTGCTGTGCAGTGATTAATTGTGGGAATCAAAAGATATGTAAAAGATATAATTTAGGACCAAACTCAACATAGAAATTTTGCTAGAGCAAACCTTGTTAAGCAAGCAGTAGAGTTGCTGCAAGTTTACATTGCTACAAGCTTTTTCACTGTTTGGAGACAAGGTATTTTCATCTGGTCCAATACTGAATGGACAACAGGAGTTTGAGAACTATGTGTAGGGACTAATGACTAACTGAGAGGAGCTAATGGCTCAAACGCAGTTGAGGGCCATTAATTGTGAGCAGTCATTAATTCTCAGACAACACCCAGTGTCGGAGTTGTTGCTCTTGAATAGTTGTTTAAAATCTTGTCTATGAATGTTTTTAGGGTTAGGTAGTTATAGTCAGCACATATGGGGCATTTCCAGAAAATTAATGCTTTGTATGTTGGGCAGATTGCTTATGTCAGCTCTCCCCATGGCTCTCATTTGCTAATACATTTTGAATGATGAATTGTGGTTTATGTTTTTATTCACTCGCAGTATTTAAGTTACATCTATTGATTTTCAGCAGCTTCTGTGCGTGTGTGTGAGCATGCGCTCACCTTTTAAGAGAATATATTGCAGAAGAGAAACTTCATGTTGATACATCTGACATGACTTGTAACAACCAAAGGAAAGAATTTTAGGTAAATCACAAATGAAACTGAAAACCGCCCAGCGTGTCTCAGGTTATGTGAATATACAGTAAAAGGACAAAGGAAGGTAGAACAAGCTGCTGCCAACAGCCATAGCAGCAAGGTATTTTAAAGTCAGTTGCAAAAATGCAAACACATTCCTGTTGGACACACTGCAGACTGCTCCAAGATGGGTACAGGACTGGTAAGAAAGTGCAAGTTCAAAGAACTACGAGGAGCTCAGGAAAATTATGTTGGCCTCCAATTAAAACCTCGCCAATGATGACCTATATAATGTTTTTATAGGTTGTATGAAATGAAGATGTAGTTTCAGTTCCATTCTCAGCAAAGGCCTATTTGCATCACCTAAGTCATCATCAGAGAAGATGTTAATATGACTTCCTTGTTGGGGAAGCCAAGACCTAAGGGACTATGGAAAATGAAGCTTCCTTTTCCTATTAGAGTTGTTTGCTCCAGGTTGAGTCGGAAAGATACTGATAGTGAAACACAAAAAATACTCCTGTTCTATGTATGTCTCCCAGGTGCCTCAGCATGTTTACTTAATAGCTTTCATGACTGCAATATCCATTTTTAATGGGCATTTTAAGAAGATCAAAATCTACTGGTTTTTTGAATATGACTACTAAAGCCAGCAAGCAGACATATAAAAAAGAGAGCACATGAACAGCTGCAGATGTAATCCAGGCAGCCAAAAGACTAGTGTGAGCTTACTCTTCTAGAACTCAAACCCTGCCAGAGGACATCCTCTCTCCTCTCCTCTCCTCTCCTCTCCTCTCCTCTCCTCTCCTCTCCTCTCCTCTC